>JAODAI010238840.1:0-16029 GCA_027575025.1 Scotoplanes globosa | reverse complement strand
AGAGCAATCGAGACAAAGTACCTTGCTCAAGGATACACGCCGAGACAACCAACAGCAGCGCTGGGATTCGAACTTGCCCTTACCACTGGGCTATCTCGATTCCTCAATATAAATCAAATGTAAAGTGATAAATAAAATGTAAAGACAATAATATAATACAATCACGCTTTGCTGTTTTAATTCATAAAGAAATTGATATGATACAATTACACCTTCCGTTTTTTAATTCATGATACACCGGATCCCGGAAGCATGTGAACTTGGCGGACGTGTGACATTGAAATACCTCTGTGTCCTACAATACTGATGCACTTTTTGTGCCAATTGACAGGACGGTGCCAAGGCCATTGACAGGTACCAACTTGTTAGCTCGAAGGATATACCGACTTAGTGCCATTTAATATAATGGTAACGTGGTATTTAAACAAGATGATGAATGGCGTCAACAGCAATGATGATACTTATCAGTGATTTGGTTATTAGTTTATAAAAAATATCATGTTAGAACTATCAGACCTTCCAGCACATATACGTATTTTGCTATACCATCGGTTTACATAGGCCATAAGTTTTTAATATTTTTATGCACCCGTCCGGACCGGACCGGATGTAAAAACACATTTGTTTCAACCATAGATCAGTATGCTGGGATGGAGTAGAATGAGTAGCGAAACGGTTGTTATCACAAATTACACAATTAAAATTGAACTGGGTTCCTCTTGGATATTGAAATGGGACTCTTGAAATGAACTGATGGCTGCAAGGAGCTAAAGAAAACTATGTAGTTCAGCCTGTGAAACACGCAGAAGATACACAACAAAACAACTTGTGGAATTTTGATTAATATCCATATTTATTTTGTGACCAAATCATTAAAACGAGTTAATAGAACCACCTGTGATCTTCTTACTTGCAGGTTAACACTGCATGGGTAGTTGGTTATGGTTTAGGAGCCATCAGAAGTTTGTGCTAGAGAATAAAGGGTTAAACCAAACCCTCCTCCCAAAACCACCAGTTAATTATTATGCTTAAAAGGTCGGAACATTAACAATTTTGATGTTGCAATCAACCTTGCACAAGATCGAATTGGGTGGAGGGATATTATTACAGAGCATGTCGAATAGACGAGGCCAATGAAGTGATAAGCGCCTACGGCGCATTATAAACGTAACATTGGACGTGACTCAACCTACTACTACTACTATATAATACCAATTGAAGATGAAGCTTTCTTAGCATTTGCTAATAGCAATTGATATTATACAGAGACCTGTATAAACTTGTATAGGCTTGACAAGCAGACTAGTCCCTGTATCAATATACTGTAAAGAATAAACTAAAATACAACAAACAAAAATAATTTTGTCTTAATACTTATAAATTGAGGTAGTATTTATGGATATTTCTTTTAAATGAATGAATAGTGATTTGAGATGTAATATTATATGGTAAGGAATTACATAAAGCAGTTGATCTACAATGAAAACTGTTCTTAACAGCAGTTGTTCTGAATTTGGGAACGTGGAGTTGTCCGATAGGTGAATGCTAAAAAAGTTAAACCCTCCCCGGGCCCGAAGGCCCATCAGGTGCCGGTGCTTGGCTCCGGTTTCTGTAGCGCAAGCGGATTAGAGTCAATGGCTCCCCCTGGATGAGACGCTGGTCCATCATAGGTATAACTCCCCAGTAAAGCTGGTACTCATTTTACCAGTCTGAGTGAAGCTGAGGCAAGCGGGATAAAGTGTTTCTGCCCATTAACACAACACAGCAACATTAATATTAATATTAATTCAATCAAAGGAGTTTGACTATGTGTAAGATCCTAAACATAGCATTGGTATGCAAATGATAATTAGCAATGTATAATATGGCAAATTGCCCTTTTTGTATAACAAATAATTTGCTAAAATTTTGTTTGCTAATACCTGACAAAACTTACGAAACTTAGACACAGAAGTGGATCATAGAATGCCCATGGATACTTATTACACCATATTCAGAGTTTAATGGTATCCTAGTTATAGGCAAACTATGATATTATTGAGTATATGTACATTTAAGTAGAACATAAGGCAAGTTTTGTTGCAAAATACACTTACCCCAGCCCAATAGCTGTCGATTTGAATAGACACCCACCATGAATACAGGCGTATAGGTGTTCTTTCCAGTTTCACGGATCAATCTGAAAATGTACAGAGAAGACTTTAAATTTTACAGTTATCATGCAATATAAATTCAACACAGAGCATTTAGGGACACCCATATTCCATGATTTAAAAAAAAAAAAAAATTCTGTCATTATTTTGTTTCTAAAAAACCATGATATTTTATGTCTGTGATCGCTGACAATCTGTGGCCCCTAGCATTAACACTACATGACTTCGATAGGGCCTGGAAATGTACAGAGAAAACTTTAAATTGTACAGTTTTCATGCATCAACACAGAGCATTTAGGGACACCCATATTCTTTAAAGTTTACAGATATCATGCAATGTAAATTCAAAATACACTTTAGGGACACCCACAGTCTTTAAAGTTTACAGTTATCATGCAATATAAATTCAAAACACAGAGCATTTAGGGACACCCATATTCCGTGATATGAGATTTTTTTTAATTCTGTCATTTTTTGTTTTTTTAAAAAAGCATGATTTTTTATGTCTGTGATCGCTGAAAATCTGTAGCCCTTAGCATTAACACCAAATGACTTAAGATAGGGTTTGTACCTTTTCAGAGTTTCACAACAATCACCTACATACTAACCTATGTGTTATTTACTTGTTAATACATAATAAGCACAAAGCTCAACATACATGGGCTAAGTATCAACTCAATCCGACTTACGGTTATCATGAAAATACAACTATTAGTACTACTACTACTAATAAATATATATGTGGCATGGATGTCAAATTAACAAGCTTCTTCCCTCACCCATAGAGCTTCGATGTGCCAAGTATGGGCTCAAACTAAGACGCTGTATTTACAAGCCATTTTTAGATTTTAGTACTAAGCGCCGCACCCTAATCAATATGCATGGCATCACAGTGGAAAACACCAGGCTTCTCTCTAATATATTGTATCGCTATGCCAAGTATCAACTCTATCCAGCTAATAAGTATGCATGATTATCACCATGAAGAATAATATACTTATTCACAGTGTCATACTGCATTACTATGCCAAGTATCAACTCAATCCAACTTATGATTCTTCAGATACTGTGTTACGAGCCAGGCGTTACACATACACACATGACGGCCATGTTTTCCATTAACTTTGCGTCCAAAAAATGTTTCCTTCAAATTGTCTCCACTGTACTGTTGGCAATAGAAATAGTTTGTATGTATTGTGAATCTGTTTGTCTACATCAACAAAAGACCATTTACCAGTACTAGCTTGTACAGTGCAGTGGTTTAGTGCAGTGAGCTAGACCACGCCATTGTCGTTGCTTTCCTGGCTATTGTGTTTGCTTTTGCCAACCGACGTACCCAATATCAATTTTCTCAGAGTCACAATCAACATGGGTAATTAATATGACCCGAGTTTGAATCAAATTTCACAGGGACTCTGATGATATTCCTTAAAGGTACAAATACAGGAGTAGACTGTGGCATAGTGGTAAGCACTACGCTCTTGCACCACTGAGACCGGGGCTCGATTCCCGGTCGGACTTGCAAATGGGATGGTCATGTCTACAACTAGAGGTTTTACTCCGGGCACTACGGTTTTCCCCTCTATCCCCTTGTATCCCCTTGTCCGTTCGTTGCATGACAGGGCCTTCTGGAAAGATTAGCCAATGGCTAAAGAAGTTACCCTGGCATGCACATATCGAGGTATTATAAACTAATGTTACTAATGGTATATTACCTTGATTCTGGTGCTTCTCTCCCTTCAGCCTGCAGGATCTCTACTAACAGACCCATGGGGTTAGTGGGGTCCCAAAGCTCATACAATTCCTGACCAATCAGATTCGTTATCACAAAGTCACGCACAAATGCACCGGCTCTCTCTGTACCCTGTTGACAGAAAATAGGTTCTTTAAACATTGACAACTGCAAAGTTAGATAATGTTGGGAAGGCAATTTAATTAAAAATAGCATTCCTACAGATGAAGTGTGAAAAACTTAAATACTTACAAATTACAACTGCATGTTTGGTTGGCATATAGTTAGTAGCTATTAAAGTCAAATTGAAGATTTTGAATGCGGAGAGACAAAAAGGACCTATGCATTTTTGGTGGGAATTGTAAAGTTCCATAATAAGGGTAGACAATGTACATAATAAATAGCATCATCAGATACATATGAGGGTTATGAATGACCTTTGTTCATGGTCATCCTTAATAAGAGAATATTGATTACGGGAAAGAATGACTGTAAAAGGGGAATGAATGAATAGGTTTCCTGGCCCTCTTGAACGCAGTGGTTATATGAGCCACCCAAAGCCTTTGATATACCAGTAAGTTAGAGCCACTGGAATATTAATATCATCACTCCGGATTCGAACCCCTGACCTTTCGATCATAAGTCCACCACTCTATCAACTGAGAGAGACCTAGAAGGACCTGGATCACTGATATTACAGAGTGGACTAACATATCTCTGTAGCAGAGCGTACGGGATGCAGCAGACAGAAGCTACTGCCACTGTCTAACAGCAAATGTGCAGGATAGAGCTACTCGTCAGTAATCGGTCAAGTTCAGTATGTGACATCTAACACGAGTAATCGTGATAAGTGTGCTACCGTTGGAGTGGGAAAAGCAAAAAGGCTAAATATTACATTTGCATTTGCTACAAGTCGACCTAAACATTGTAATGTAGAGATTCAATTACATGGGAAAACTAGAAAATCTATTATCTTGCTACGAAAACTGTAACCATAGGCTTACTGTTTATATGAGTTTTTATCTTTTTTACGTTGTTGATTTGAATGTAATCATAGCGAGTTGTGTGTGACTTGCTATGGCGGTCACAAATAATCAGAAACGCTGTTAATTAGTCAAGTATATAGGACTATCACAAATACAATTATTGAATATCAAACGATATCATGTACCATGTAACAATATTATGTCATTAATTTCAACACATTATACAAACTTGCAATAATTTATTAAATTGATAACATCACCAATTAAACAATATTATGCCAGTAATTTCAACACATTATACAAATTAACTTACAATAGTTTAAATTGATAACATCACCAATTAACAATTCAATTACGCCGATGATGTGATATCACAGAGTACTTGTATGACTCGTTTGAAACGGCCTGCCATGCGTTTATGGCCGGTGTTTCCCGCCGAATTCATCATCCTCTTTCCAGGCAATCAATGTCATTGTAATTAAGCCTACTAATGTACTACGGATGATATTCGTTGTACCTCGATGGAATCAACTTACTATTGTTCTGGCAATGCTACCACCAATAACACTAAACCTATAACACAGTTTGTGTGTGACCTCTGTACCCAGAATACAATGCCAATAGAGCCGGTTGCCGGGCTAATAGTGATTCAATTGAGGAGACAATCTATATTATCCCTTCTAGTAAACTACAATACAGGAACGTACATTCTGCATTTGTGTTATATTAACAAAATAGCGCCAGCTAGTAAGAAATTCTCAGAAAACATTTAAGTACATAACATTCCATACACTTTTATTACGCTATATATGGAACTATGCAACAAATAATAGGCAACTAGGTATGATACAAATTATATTTCTCAAATGTTTATATTCATTGATATCCTGAAGAAGACAATTTACACGAAACCGTGTATTAGCTGGGCACCATACTGGATGCGGAGTACCATCCGATCATAAGAAACTGTAAAATTTATTCTTTAAAACTTCCATTACAACTTTCATCAAGTTGCCGTTCTCGTGTACATATTTTTATCTGCAAGACGTCCAAATTTCAGGTCTAGCAAATGTATACAAGTCAAGATTTTATCAACGGTAGGTATTGGTCACATGATTACAAACAAGAACCCATACATTGTTTCTGAGTTCTACTCATGAACAGCAACAATGGATTATTTCCAAATGAAAATTTACAAGAGGGGCAGTCTGAATTTGACCGCAGACCTTTTATTAGGTGTACAGTATTATTGTACAAAGCTTCGGTATTGGCGGTCATGGACGGTGAAAAACATCAACAAATAACATGAACAGTGTACAGCCAATCAGAAATAGTTGTTGTTCGTTTATTTGTACCAAAATATAATGTCAAACAATTAAATTCTTAAAGATTTTTACTAACTATCCACTTTGTAAATTTCACCCCAAAATCGCCTTTCTTCTAATAATATGAATGAGCCAAGTGATCCATCATTCAAATATGTAGTAGGACCACTACATATGTATTTAGTAGACCTCCTGCAGCCTAACTATAGCGTAGGTCGATATCGTTATAACTCATTTGCCATTATCAGACCTTCACTGTATGATAATCTCAGGAGAGCTTTTTTTCAGCTCCTGGGGAGATTAAGGAGAGCTTTTCGCTCTCCTGAACATTTCACACATTTTTTCTGGTCGGACGTGCAAATGGGATGGCCATGTCTACAATTAGAGGTTTTACTCCAGGCACTCTGGTTTTCCCCTCTAACTCCTTGTCCGTTTGTTACGTCACAGGGCCTTGGGAAGATTAGCCAATGGCTAACAAAGTGACCCTGACATAAAATGTTGAAACAAATATGTTTCATGTATTACGCCCATCTCACACGCTCCTTTAGTATACCAGCATCTCAATAATGCTCAATAATGCTCCCTATTCACAGGCTACATATTATGAAGTATGAGAGTCTCCCTTTAGCATACCAGCATCTCAATAATGCTCAATAATGATAAATAATGCTCCCTATTCACAGGCTACATATTATGAAGTATGAGAGTCTCCCTTTAATATACCAGCATCTCATTAATGCTCAATAATGCTCCCTATTCATAGGCTACATATTATGAAGTAAGAGAGTCTCCCTTTATTAAACCAGCATCTTAATAATGCTCAATAATGATCCCTATTCATAGGCTACATATTATGAAGTATGAGAGTCTCCCTTTATTAAACCAGCATCTTAATAATGCTCAATAATGCTCCCTATTCACAGGCTACATATGATGAAGTAAGAGTGTCTCCCTTTAGTATACCAGCATCTTAATAATGCTCAATAATGCTCCCTATTCACAGGCTACATATGATGAAGTATGAGAGTCTCTACTTACCATAGACTTCAGTGCGTATCTTGGTAGTAAGAAGGTCTATGTGCCCCAGGAGAGCACGGGTATAAGCATCCTGAAAGAAACATAATAAATTAGTATGGAGTTAGTCACTCCATACCGAAGTTTAAGAACACATAATTAATAAGGGATAATAGTTACAGTAGCATTGCTTCTTCTGATTCATATGTCATTCACAGGATTTTCTTTTTATTCATTTAAATATCGTTATCATTTTAAGAAACCTCTTATTAGTGTGTCAATGTCTCCCACGATCAGACACACTGTCAGGTAATTGATTCCTATGTGTTGCAGAAGGAAATGCAAAACACTTACATGAAATTTACTGTAATAATACTTTACCATTTCACTATCAGACACTAAAATACTACCTCATTTTCTCGGCCCAACCACTTTTACGGTATATCTGTGAAAGTTGATGACATGCTTCAACCTTTATATTTTTAATGAAGACAATCTAAAATGATGTACATGTTATGACGTGTTCAGTAATTGAATATTTTCATTTGGTATAACTGAGGTGGGTTTGTTAGTAGTTAGGAAGGAGTAATTGTGGGGATTAATGATTGTGATGCCATTGCTGGAGAGTATGTTACTATGCAACATAAGCCTCTGGTTTTCGTAATCCGCTTAGAGAAGCGAAAGGTGGCGAGGGAAGTGGGTCATAAAGTAAATAAGTGATGGTTATGCAAGGATCAGGTGGCCGTAGAGCCGTAGAGTATAATGACAGGGTGGTAGGGAGTGTGGAAGTTGAGTGGGGTATTTTTAAGTTAGTATTTATGTGAGTTGCAGATCAACTTTGTGGAAGGACATCGGGTAAGCGTAGGATATCGTAGAAGAAAAGGCAGATGTAGTGGACGAAAGCGGTGGATGAGAAGAGGGAGGTATGGAAGGAATTAGAAGAGATCAGGGATAGGGGGATACAACCTAACATAGCATTACAGCATTTGTATGGGCAGAAAAAGAGGGAAGCTAGGAGGGCGGTATAAAAGGAAAGGGTGATTGATATAGAAGATAGCATTTATAAGCAGCTTAATGATGACAGGAAGGAAACTTATCTTTATAATGGCACAGGACATAAAAGAAGAGGGTGTAGATGTGAAGGGAGGGAGAGTGGTTAAGGATCAAGATGGCAACTTGGTCACTAGTAAGGATGAGGTGATTAGGGTCTGGGAGAACTATTTCAAGGATCTGTACAATCAGAGAGGGGGTGCTGACTTGGATTTATCTAATAAGTAGGATTGTGGTGGAGGAGATTTCGGAGTTGGAAGTGGATTGGGCTCTGAGAAGGATGAAGAGGGATAAGGCTGCAGGATTGGATGAAATGCAGGTGGAAATATTTGGAATCACAGGGGAGGTCGGTGTGAAGTGGCTAGGGAGATTGCTAATCTATGTTTGAAGGAGTGGAAAATACCTAATGATTGGCAGACAGGCCTTATTGTGCCTATTTGGAAGAGTAAAGGAGAAATTCATGACCCTGGAAAGTATCCGGGTATCACATTGTTGGGGCAAGTTTTTAAGCTACATGAAAGGATTTTGGATACAGGAATTAGAAGAAGGGTTGAATCGGAAAAAGGAGAGGAACAGCAGGGGTTTTGGAGGGGAAGAGGGCCAAGTGATGGTCTATTCTTACTTAGGCAGCTAGTGGAAAAGGGATTGGAGGCCAGAGGGAGTATGGTATTGGGTTTTGTGAATTTGGAGTAGGCTTACGATACCGTTCCTAGAGAATTAGTAATGTCTACATTGAGGTGGATGGATGTTCCGGAAGCGGAAGTTAGGATGGTGAAGAGTCTTTGTGAAGGTGCAAAAGGTAGGTTTGTGGTTGGTTCTATGATGTCCGAAGAGTTTGGGTAAATATCTGGTGACGGACGTTCTGATGTGGAGGTGCGGAAAAGGATCCAATCCGGGGCTCTGGCCTTGAGGAATGCAGAGGGGGTTATGATAGGTACATTTCAAAGAAATTAAAAGGGAAAGTTTTGGAAATGTGTTATTCCAGCATGTATTTACAGGTTTGAAACTGTGGCTATGTCTAGTGCTCAGCAACAGCGTTTTCAAGTGTGTGAAAATAACTGCATGAGAAGGACCGCAGGGGTTAAGCGGGTGGAGAGATAACTGTTAGTTAATAAATTAGGGAGGAGATTGGGATGACTAGGACTCAGAGAGGTTGATTAGGGGCGTATGAGGTGGACTGGGCATGTGGAACAGATGGATGAAGGGCGGCTCCCCAAAATGGCGATTTCGCATATGGAAGATGGTAGAAGGGGTAGGGCGCGATTGAGACGGAAGGACTGTGATGAAATGGATTTTAGGCACGCTGGTGAGGATGGCAATTGGAGGGCCATGGTTTTTGATAAAGGGAGGTGGAGAGCGTTCACCAATAGAGTATTCTTCCTCACCCCTTGTTAGGGATTCACGAGATAGATAGAGAGATACAGGTTTGTGGTATATGTTATTATATATTGAGCAATAATGATACATTGACACATCCCTAGCCCCAGAAACAGCTCCCCCCTGATTTTACGCCTATATGCTAATGCAATTAAGGGCCTAATGTTACAATATGTCAGGACAACTATCCCCTGAACAAGTACCACCGGACAACTACCTCCAAGAAAATTTAACCCTTTTAGTGCCATGATTAGTGCCAGGGGTAATTATCCAGCGGGTAGTTTTCATAACACCAGTGTTGTGACGGATAAGGTTGGTGGCTCTAGAAGCTATGAAGCTCACAAATTGGGAGGTCCATGATTTGAATCCCGGGTCGGGCCTAGTAGTGTTTTTTTTATCCGAGAGCATCCACGTTTTTCCAATGCGAACGTCTTTCTCAAATTAAAAAAATCCAAATTGGACTTCAAATTCGTTAATTGGATGTCCACCTGACGTGAAGTTGTAATTAATAAGTATTTATACTTCATCCACTTCGATGGCTGCAAAGCGATGGCTGCAAAGCGTTGTAAAATAATGAGCTTTTCAGGCAGATTTTTTTCAGGCAGATTTTTTTCAGACAGTTTTTTCAGGCAGTTTTTTCAGGCAGTGTCTATTATGATTAGGTTCGCCCACACTTACAATTTCATCTGATTCACCCAAATCTACATATTTCCCACTTTCCCGACTGTCTGCATATTCTGTATCTTCTTAGAATCGAAATCGGAACTTAAAAAATCTCTATTTTTATCAAGATATGTCATATTTATAGACTATATTGGCCTAACATTACTTTTCTAAATAATGCCAATTAGCAACAAATGTGACGCAATATACGGTCACTAAAGAAATCATTTTGTTTTTATACGGCTAACAGGTTTATAACATGTGAGGGGGGTATATACATATATTCTTGCAAGCTAAAAATAATTTATATATCGAATACGTCGCCGATCAGCGCATACATGCTGTAAAAGAGGGTTTGTGCAAATCGCCGAGTACGGGAGCGAGATGGTTAACATAGCTTCAATAATTGATCTGTATTGGATGAGTGGAGAATTAATTAGACCAGTAATATATCGGAGTTGCTTAAACCTAACCTACACAGAGATTTCACAAGAAACCAATATAATCAAAAATGTAGGTGGAATGTCTTTTTTAATAATTTATATAGAAGTAGTTTGATTTTTGTAGAGTATCTATTTGATACACAAATTAACCAAATACAGAGAGTTACAGAAATCAAGCTATAAAGAAATTATAAATCAATTTATAATCATCGAACCATAAAATCAATAGAGCAACATTTTGATCACAAGAGTATTAAAATGCCATCAAATATCACACAGTTCTATTATTAATGATTGTAACACGGTCAATTAGGGATACATTAAAGGATGATGTCATCACATAAGCATGAAGTTGATTAACGTCTTGCTACTCCCCTTGCGGGGCTTAGACAGACGGTGCCTTACTAACGCAAGGGCTTTTCAGAAGCAGTGTAGCCCTTTGAGATCGGATGCCCTACCTGACGTCAATCTATGACCCTCGGTGGACCAAGGTGGCTACATAGCATCAAGATAAAGTACCTTGCTCAAGGATATAAGTCAATAAAACCAACAGCAGTGCTGCGATTCAAACCCACGATCTCACAATCAAGAGCCCCTGCCGTTACCACTGGGCTATCTTGACTTCTCATCTATATCAAATAGAATTGAGCATTTTGCTTCTTTCGTACTGCACATGTCTACAACACAGATCATCACGGTGGGTGTAATATTCGTTCCTTCCAGGGAATTTGTTCACAGTCCTGTGTGGTGTACAAGTGACCTACAAAGGTACTATGACGTGTGTTTAACGTCACTTTCAATAATTGACAGTGATTTTGAGCAGCCATTGATTTTGCATCGCATAAGTGCAAAATAAAAAAATTGTAACCAATCATATTGCATTTAGATTGAATGAAAAGATCAGGACTCATTCTACTGATATCATTTATACAGATCAAATATTACGGTAGTCCTCAGTTCGAAAATGGACTAAAAATTTGCCATTCATTGATATTCGCTATTGAAAAGGCAACAATTTCTTGTTTTTCAATCCCACAGTGCACCGAGCTAGTAAGTATGTACTGAACAATTCTTAAACAAAGTTATAGATGAAGTATTCATATTTCATAATCTGAATGATACAAATTGATCCGTCATATAGAAAGATATGGGTGGTAGATTTTTCTTGAGAAACAGTTAAAAAAATGTACATACAGAACTTGAAAAAAACGACAAAATAAGGACCTAATTTGCACGCTAAGGATGAGCCATTCTCATTAATTTTCATGAGCTGCTGATATCATGACGTAGTGTACTCAGTTCTATTATTGCTTGGAGAAAGTTTGCATTGGCTTATTGTGTAAGTTCTGTATCAAAGTAACTCAGTAAGGAAGGAAGTTTGATGTATATATACACCTAATAATTCACCCAAATCCCATAAATCAATTCCAAATACCAAGAAGAATATAAAAATTATAACTGCTTTCCATCAAAACTGATGAATTTAAATTAATGAAAATTGCTGCCACGTTTTGAAAATACTCATTAGCAGTTATAGTGCGCATACGATATAGTGTGCAGTATGTATACGCACCGAATAAGCTACAATTACGGTAGACGCATCGATGGTGTGTGGCAGTATTCCAAACTGAGTACAATACGTCAGTCAGAGGCTTGTTCTCAAATTCAAGTTAACGAGAAGTTAATGAGAAGTAAACAACAACTTCAAAAGGTAATTTCTTGAAATCGTAATGTACGTAAAGTGTCAAATTTTGTATATGGTATCAACTTATTTATCTTCTTTTCCTAAATTATTTTGAAATGAGGTCTGGACTATCCCCTTCTAAGGAGCGTTTGATAACCCTGTTCCGTTCGCATGTGTTCCAAGATGTACAAGAAACATGCAAAGTGCATGATGATTTCTTGTCTTAACTTTGGGCTTCGCCTGTACATTGTAAAATGCCTATCGGTATGCTATGAATGAAGCCCCGGCCACTCATTAATATACAAGCCTCCGAGGTATCGTTATCAAAATCAATAGATTTTCTAACCGACCGGTACAGCAGCCATGCAGGAATGATAATATACGGAGGCCATTGCCTTTGTACATTTGGGAATGGCCTTGGTGCCTTTTAAAAGAACAAATCAGTGACTGATACTTCAATGGGATGGCTTTGGTGCCTTTTGTAAAATTTTGTAAAAATACAAATGGCCTTGATGCCCTATATTTTTACAAAATCTATTATCTACCCTGGCCATGTACCAGATATCACCAAAACTCAATCCGAATTACAGTTATGTTATTGAAAACTGGTCCTTATCTGTAACCGACTTTAGACCGGTCCAGACCTTCCTTTATAAGGAGCGCCGGCGCGATCGTGCTCCAAGGCGCTCCTGAAAAATGCTCAGGAGAGCAATTGATTGCTCTCCTAAAAAAACAAATGAGATTCTCATACGTGAAAGTCTGCCGGTGAAATCCAATGAAATTTGACCAATCAGAAAGCAGAAGCATTGTCATGTGACATTACTGTTTATGAATCAAATACAGTTATTCTAGAACACGGTACTTACGACCATCTTGTCCGTAGGTACGCCAAAATGAAATGTCCTTGTAATATCTGTAGTACCTTCCCTGGGAGAGGAAACACAAAATAAATACACGTATAAAGTACATGAAAATACATAATATATATGTGACAACATATAAATAATAATTAATGGAATGAATGAATGAATAACTTTCCTGGCCCTTTTCAACACAGAGGTTATATGAGCCATCCAAATCCTTTGATATACCAGTTAGAGCCACTGGAATATAATTATCATCACTCCGGATAAATGGCAAAAACTGATAGGGATGACCATCGTCCAAACACAAATTAACACTTTTATAACTGGGCTGTGGAACAAAGGAGAGGAGTACAGCGTGACATGAAATAATGATAATGATAAAGAGATATATCTAATAATACGAGGTGCTATCTTATAAATAGATGGATTGATTGATTAGGTTTCCTGACCCATATCAACGCAGCGGTCATGTGAGCCACCCAAAGCTTTGATATACCAGATAGGGCCACTGGAATAATAATCATCTTGAAGGCATCTCACATCAAAATCCCCAAATCCAGTTAAATGACTTGATATTTATTACTTGGATAACCATTTCAAATGAAGTTATAATCTCTGTTTCTACCACTTCAGACGTCGCTTAGTGTCATAACCGGCCAAGCGATTAAGGCTCTAGAAGCTACGAAGCTCAGAAATTGGGAGTACCGGGGTTCGAAACCCGGATCAGTACTAGTAGTGTGGATTTTTATTTGAGAGCAATCACTGTTTTGCCATGCGAACGACTCTTCTGAATTGGATGACCACCTGATGCAAAGTTATATATAATTTATAAGTCTTGACTTCCTCCACTACTATTGTCAGTTAGCATCATCACATCATCACTTAGCATCACTTCAAAATTTAAAAAAGTGTGATTATAAAAACATGGATTTGGTATGGTGTATTATGGGTGATCTTAGTCAAGGTCCCTCTCTCTCTACCTCTTGAATCCCTAAAGAGGGGTGGGGAAGAAAATACTAACGGACAGCCACATCAGTGGTTAAAGCTCTCCACCTCCCTCTATCAATATCCATGACCCTCCAGTCTCCATCACCTCCAACCCTCCTAAAGTCTCCCTCTCAACACAGTCCTTCCATCTCAAACGAGGTCACCCCCTACACTTTCTGCCAACCTCCCCATGTGACATCGCCATTTTCAGGAGTCCATATGTTTAACATGCCCAGCCCACCTCATGCGCCCCCTTATTACCCTCTTTGTAAGACTCTTATTCGTCCCAATCTCCCTCCGAATATCCTCCAACCTCCTCCTATCCACCCGTTTAACACCCGCAATCTTTCTCATCCAATTATTTTTGCACACCTGGAGTCGCTGCTGCTGAACCCATGACAGAGCCACTGTCTCAAGCCTGTAAATACATGTTGGTATAACACATGTACCCAATACCTTTTCTTTTGATTTCTTAGAAATTAGAATAATGATTATTAATTAAAAAAATGCTGATTATATGGGTTTGATACGGTGTATTATGGGTGATCTTGGTCAAGGCCATGTAGGACAAAAAACTTTCTGAGTTTAGGCAGTAAGTGGGGTGGCGCTATACAGTTATTAAAATAGGTAGTGTGGTGGGTAAGGTACATTATAAGTTGTTGCAGTAAGTAACACAGACTGCTGTATAAATAGATTGACATTAATTGACTTACTTGTATTGTGCTCCAGTATCCAACAAGTACAAGCCATTAAAATGAATGGGAATATCAGTCTCCACCGTAGCCCTGAAATAAGAGAGAATGGAACATGCCATTAAAATGAATAGGAACATCAGTCTCCTCCTGTAGCCCTGAAAGAAGCGAGAATGGAATATGCCATTAAAATGAATAGGAACATCAGTCTCCACCACCATAGCCCTGAAAGAAAGAGGGAATGGAACAAGCCATTAAAATGAATAGGAACATCAGTCTCCTCCATAGCACTGAAATAAGAGAGAATGGAACATACTATTAAAATGAATAGGAACATCAGTCACCACCGTAGCCCTGAAAGAAGCGAGAATGGAATATGCCATTAAAATGAATAGGAACATCAGTCTCCTCCGTAGCCCTGAAAGAAGAAAGAATGGAATATGCCATTAAAATGAATAGGAACATCAGTCTCCTCCGTAGCCCTGAAAGAAGCGAGAATGGAATATGCCATTAAAATGAATAGGAACATCAGTCTCCCCTGTAGCTCTGAAAGAGGGAATGGAATATGCTATTAAAATGAATAGGAACATCAGTCTCCACCGTAGCCCTGAAAGAAGCGAGAATAGAACATGCCATTAAAATGAATAGGAATATCAGTCTCCACCGTAGCCCTGAAAGAATAGAGAATGTAATATGCCATTAAAATGAATAGGAACATAAGTCCCCTCCATAGCCCTGAAAGAAGAAAGAATGGAACATGCCATTAAAATGAATAGGAACATCAGTCTCCTCCATAGCCCTGAAAGAAGAGAGAATGGAACATGCTATTAAAATGAATAGGAACATCAGTCTCCACCGTAGCCCTGAAAGAGGGAATGGAATATGCTATTAAAATGAATAGGAACATCATTCTCCTCTGTAGCTCTGAAAGAAGAAAGAATGGAACATGCCATTAAAAGGAATAGGAACATCAGTCTCCTCCGTAGCCCTGAAATAAGAGAGAATGGAACATGCCATTAAAATGAATAGGAACATCAGTCTCCTCCTGTAGCCCTGA
>JAODAI010238729.1:0-10314 GCA_027575025.1 Scotoplanes globosa | reverse complement strand
AACATTGTGAAGCGCTTTGAGGTGTGACTTTTGGTCCTATGCAGGAAAAGCGCTATATAAATCATCATTATTATTATATGTGCGTTATTGAACGAACATTAAGGTCGACACATACAACAAAATAGAGTTTATAGCACCAGTATAATATCATTTGTTTCTTGTTCCTCCATAAAAATGTTGCAGTTAGGAAAGTTACCTCGATTGATAATGAAATTAATTTTTGTGACGTTTGTGTTCGGGAACTGCACATATTTCGATCAAAGTTATAATAATTATCAACCAATCGTGAACGAGAAAGATGACCTGTTGTCCGAGTGTGAATCATTTGAATTATGAGACTATGTAGGTGGAGCATCTTAATCTACATAATACTATCTAGGCCTAATATTGGTTAATAAATTATTCTAAATAGGCCAACAGCGAAAAACATTCGAACAAATAATTCCGAGCATGTATTCACGTCGATAAATTATTTTAAATTGAGTATATCAGCAAATATATTCATAATCTGACATCAACATATAACAATTTTGTGGAATAGTGCAGTTTATGAGGATGAAGTCTCTCTAGAACAAATTCTATAACAAATTTCTCTCTAGAACAAATTATATAACACATTTTATATTTAACAACTACATATTGGGTCTATATATGTAATTGGTATAATGATAGATGGGTATAAAACGTAGACATAACGGCACATCAACGAACAGTTTGATTCAATCATAGGATAGTGCAATACAATATAAGTCTTAATATACGATATACTGTAGTTCGCATAATATGATTCATGACACCGATCAATTATGTAATTATCTCAACAAAGTTGCTATCACACGACGACATGATTAGTCAAAATACTAATACAAATAAACTTTCTTTGGTTAATTTATATTAAAACTCCCTTGTTGTCGGCTTATATGATATTATATAAATAATATATGTAAATCAATCAGGTAATCCTTTCAAAAATACAAACTTGGTAATACCCATTAAGCTAAGTTTCCATAGGCCTGTTAGGTAATTAACATGACTTAAACATAACATTTTAGATGTTTTCGAATAACACTTGAAGGCGACTTATTTATAATTAGATCTCATTATTAATACTGAATCAACACAATTAACGGAAGCAGTTATAAAAGAGCAATCACGGACAAAATAAGTGGAACACGAAGGAAGGATGTGCATCATTTGATACATGCTAAATACTTTTCCAATAATTTAGTAAAACTATTAGCCCCTGCTCAGCATATGACTTTGTTCCATGCTTAAATGTTTTTGCTTGCAGTCCATGAGCCCTCCCCACGCCACCAGATGCGGGAAAATGTCACCGTCACTCCTCAAAAATCAGTATACACCACTCTCGCTTTAAAAAAAAGATGTGATACAAATTTGTAGTTTAATTGGTTTTGCGATTGAGAGA
This sequence comes from Scotoplanes globosa, assembly GCA_027575025.1. Taxonomy (NCBI): domain Eukaryota; kingdom Metazoa; phylum Echinodermata; class Holothuroidea; order Elasipodida; family Elpidiidae; genus Scotoplanes; species Scotoplanes globosa. The sequence continues at coordinate 8,888 of JAODAI010238729.1, read as the reverse complement.
TCCTGCGTTCAAATCCCAAATCAGGGCCTATAATAGTATGTTTTTTATTCGATAGCAACCACGGTTTTCCCACGCCAACGTCTATCTCAAATTTTAAAAAACGGAGATGAAAAGTGTAGTTTCCGTGAATATGGCACTTTAGATTTCGATAAACAAAAAATGGGCACATATCGACGAAAAGATTTGGGATGGCGTCCTGTCCCATGCATAAACAGTCATGGGGATGCAAAGTATTACCCCAACCAGCAAACGAGATGCCCGCCATATGTGACATACGGTGGTCATTATCACATCAAATTATAAGTGGAAAATATCATCCTCTCGTACATCCGTCATGTTACTGCACAACCAAATGGTATTCTTGTCAAAAGTCCAGAGAAGAATAATAATTACTATATAAAGTTTTTGGCAGATTATAGAGCTCATACCCTACCTATATTCAACCATTCAAAGACACTAACGTTGTCTCCTTTGTATCATTATCAACTGGGAATATTCATGGATAAATTTCACCATATGCTCCCAACGACCTTTCATCATTTCTTTACCCCCAATATACACTATCACATTTACAACATTAACACTGGTATGAAATATTTACTGCATATATAATAAACAAGAACTGCACTTAACCAATCTCAAGTCAGATCAGCAGGCGTACACTTATATCATTATCTTACCATTTGTATTACTATTTCTCTAACAATCAACACATTTAAGCGTCAGCTTAAACAATTTCTTCTTCTAAACAATGTAATTACTTCATTGTTTTTTGTTGTTTTTATTTTAATTGTTCTCCTTCATAATTGTATCAATATTCGATTATATTACTTATATATACTTAGTTAATTTTAATTGGGACCAGACTCGAAAAGTTATACTTATTTATGTTGCCTTACATCCATATCTATATTATTATATACAGTTGCATATATACTTGCATATATTTTGTTATTTATAATGTTATATTATTGATATACCTTGATTGTAAATTGTTATATCGATTGTGGAAATAAACTTGAAACTTGACTTATCACGTGTGATTTAAAAAAAAAAAAATCACGACTGACATCGACGACAATAGAAATTAAGTTAAAACAACAACATGTATTATTGTTAATTTGTGTATTTTTAACATTCATCCTCCAACGTCAACGGCGCTCAAGTCGATTAATTTTCGTTGCTAATTATATGGAAATATATTCGACTCTATAATGTTACTTGTTTACATAAACTTTATAGTATTAAAATATTTATTATAATTGCAATATTTACTTAATTACACAGTGCAAAACAATACTTTTGCGATCTTGCCCCAGCCTCCAGGGCACAATAACTGTCATCGTACCAAGACAATGATAGTGATACAAATTATCAGATTATCGATACAATCTAATGCGGCCATTACTTTATGTCTCAAAATATGCTACAGCCACGAGTTAGATAAAAAAGTATCTTCCCAGAGAATGTGTCTACCCAAAACGGTTAAGATATATATATATATATATACCAAATCATAAAAAATAATAATATAATTTCCCACAACAGCAGTTGGCTTATAGGTTTTCTAGTGTGTACAATATATTTTTTCCAATGATTATTATTACTTGTTTTATGTGTGTATTATAACTAGCTCCTTGCAGTGGCGTGTACTGCAAAGAGAGGTGGGGGTCAACTTTGCGTTTCCCGGACTCAAATAATGCCATTTTTACGGCGCCATATATTTTCCATCGACTCTCTCCTTTACCTCGACTATTAAATAGCAATATTTTTACGGCGCTTAGCACCGAATGGGCACGTTTTCGACCCGAACGGATTCACTTCTCCCGGCTGTTATATAGCAATATTTTTCTCTCACAATAACTAATTTCCATATATTTTTATATGTCAAACTTGTTAAGGCGCTCCGCGCCGGCCATTTTTCACTCCACTGTTTCAAAAGTCTAAATATATTGGTCCCTGTATGTGATGTGTTTAATCTCTTTAGAAGAAAATAAACGTTTGTTATGTGAGTGAATTTGACAAGATGGTGTATGGGCTACGGGTGTACACTTTACTGGATGGTGATAATCCATGCATGTATGACCAGTATATAATTATACACTTTTAATAGGAAACTGGGGTCGGGCATAATTAGTAAGCTAGGTTGAAGAAAGGATAAGCAATGACATAGTCCTCATATTTGATCCGGCATGAACCTTCATCAACCCTGAAGTGGACCTCATATACACCCGTACACAGTCACAAAAATGTGTATCAAGACTATTCTTAAAGGCATTGACACTATCTGCGGAGCCAACGACTCTGGAAAGCCATTCCACTCATCATCAACTCTCCGAGAGAAGAAAACTTCCTAGCATCTAACCTGGAATACTCCTTATGTAATTTAAGATTATGACCTCTAGTGTCAGAATAACCAGACAGCATAAAAAAATCATCGAACTTCAACTTATGATAACTATGAACAATTTTAAACACCTGAATAAGATCACCACGAACACGACGAAGTTCCAAAGTTGTAAGCTTTAAATAAGTCAATCGTTGCTGGTACGACAGAGAACTACGGGAAATAACTAATTAGCCCTTCTGTGAACATGCACCAGAACTACCCCATCCTTATATAGTAATGGATTTCAAGCCTGAATAGCACATTCCAGATGAGGCCTAATCATCTGCTTGTACAGTCTAATAACAATATCCTTATGTAGGAACTTAAAATGACATATAATCAATCCTAAAATCCAATTAGCTCTACTCGCAGTTTCGATACACTGTTTAGATGGCTTCAATTAATAATCCAAATGAACACCGAAGTTCTTCTCCGTCTGAACAACCGCTAAATTAGGCTTTGACATTATACACATTATGCTTATTCCGAATACCAAAGCTTCAGACCGGACAAAGCGTACGCATCCAGTACAAGAAATGGGCCAAAGGTCGCGTACTTAAACAAGTCGAAATCAATACAATGACTTCACTCTCATTTTACTAGTACACACCAATCTTAATACTGAATAAAAACATAAATGGCTAACTGTTGGTACAGGCTGTCACTTGTTATTTACCGAAACAATGGTAATGGAAAGGGGGATTAGCTTATAGCATAGGGATATATATTTAATTCTTACTGACTATAAATAGCGATTGATAGAAGAGATAGTTGATGGTATTGTTTCAATATTCCAAGAATATTGAACAATATATTGTTATAATATTGAACGATTCCGTTACTTTTTCGGTAACAGAAGGACGTGCATAGACTTAGTGTGGCATTTGTATATCAATGAAATTATACTCAATTTAGGCAATAAATATATATTATTTGGCAGTTGCTTGGTATAATGCACACCTGATAGAGTCAATCAGTGGTTGTTCATCATTTTACTTGGTAAAATAATGGGCACCTGCATAACACAGTTAATATTCCAGACAAGTGGAACTGTGCTATGATGGGTGTGCATAGTATTAACAATAGCTTAAATTATATTGGCAATCCATGTTATATAAATACATGTGCATGTTGCCATACAGTAGTATATTATTTTAGATTGTTGGATTTCACTAAATACATTAACTATTGCACTAAATGTGCTTAATTGTATGTATTTGAGACTATTTGGTATATGTTGCATGATCCTTTAGTTTAACAAAAGACATTGTTGAATAAAAATAAACGAATTATCAGTTCAATTGTATATGTCTACATGGTACTTCGTCACTTTTTGTGCATGTTAAATATGGGTTAACTTTTTGTCCTTGGGTTACCGTCCTTCCGTTAATCTACATAATGTCCCGTACTTCTAAAACCGAAAGTCATATTTTATATCTCACATGCATACATTTTGACCCCACCGCAAAAAGGAATTGCCAAAAACCTTGGGTTACCCTACCATATGTTACATCCCAAGTCTTGTAAATTAGTGACACTAAAAGTTGTCATAGCATGGCAACCAACAGAGCCACAATGAGCTCCAATGCCCAATTGACTACAATATCTGCTCAGCCCCTTCGGGGCGATGAGATAAAAATAAGTTTAAAATTTGGCGATTATATTTTTGGAGAGGGGGAGAAATTGGGATTTTTTGTAATGTTGGGGAAAATTTGTTGGTAAAAAAGTTTTTAAAAAGAAAATCTTGGAGAAAAAATTGGGAAAAAAAGCTCAATAAAAAAATTGCCAAAACAAATTCCTGGGAAACAAAATAGTTGGGAAAAAGTTCTGTGAAAACAAATTATATGAAGCAAATTCTGTAAAAACAAAATCTTGTGAAAAAAATTCTGGAAAAAAATTCTTGGAAAAAAGGGTTACGTGTACTATACAGCTACATTTGACCTTTGATATTTATTGACCTTTAATCGTATTTTTCCGAAATTCTAGGAGACACAGAGTCTCATCGTAGTGCATCTCCATATACAGAGTTTAAAAAAATGGTCAAGCGGTTTAGGAGGAGTTCGCGACACATTTTTTTCGTACACACATACGCCCGCCCACCCGCACGCACACACGCATGCACGCACACACAGATGTACACGTTTTGACCCCTACCGCAAATTGGAATTGCCAAAAACATTCAGTCACCCTACCATAAATTATGTTACATCCCACATCTCGTAAATTAGTGACACTAAAAATTTCTACAGAGCCATGATGAGCTCCAACGGCCAATAGACTACAATATCTCCTCAGCCCCGTCGGGGCGACGAGATAAAAATGGGTGAGACTAAATTGCATATATACAATTACCAGCCTGATTACGACTCCCCCTTTTAAAAAACAGGATCGACATTGGCACACTTCCAATCTGCTGATTAATTTATACCATCGCGCAACCTGCTTTATATAGTGATAGATTGGTGCAACCACGCTCTAATAGTAAGTATTATGGGGATAAATATTTTGCTTTTGCTGCTGTAACACTTTGGAATAATTTACCTGAGAGTGTCAGGTTATGTGATGCCTTGATTTATTTTAAAAGGTCTCTAACTTAAACTCATCTTTTCAAACTTCACTTTAATTGGTTGATATACTGTGCATTTACATGGGCAATGTTCTGTTCTTGATTTATAGGATTATGTATATTTAGTAAAGCGCTTTGAGCTGTCACGGTGGCCTTCTGTTTTTTTATAGGAATGGCACTATATATTTTTTATTATTATCATTATTATACCAGGCTATATACTTTATTTATAAGGACTTGATACCACTTTAGTTTTGATAAAGATGTTCTTTATAAAAATGGCTTTTGAAAATACCAAATATCAACCTTAATATATTGAGAACGGAATGGCTGATTTGTCTGTATATTAAAGCATTTCTAGATCATTTTCTGCTCTATAACATTCTTTACAATCCCTTTTTAAAAGTCTAGAATGTTACCATTGAGTATAACTAGATTAAACACCGGTTTCGGTCGAACCTTGTGACCACTTACTAATCAGCTTACAGATTATCTTTAATAACTTATATGACCACATGCAACCTTAACACTCATGGCCACAACTATGGTCACAAAATGGTTATGCGCTGCCAAGACTGCCGGGGAACATTTGAATCCCATAATGTTTTGTTGAATGATAGCCATTAACACTTTCATATAGAAAGAGATAATGCGAAAGAAAAGACTTTAACACAAAATGTAGCTAATTCTTCAATGTAGGTGGTATACAGGGGTGATTAATTATTAAATGGAGGTGCACAAAACAGATACAGCATTAATTCAGCTTGAATACTAGGAATATAGCGAATATGGAACTAATGTGCACATAATACATACGTGTAGGTAAATTATCATTGCAATTATTCCAAGTCATTATATCATACATGTCCGTAAAATGATCATAACAAGGATTTCAAAACGTATCTAGTAGAGTTAATTATCATGATTATAATAATGCTAAAAAGTAAATTAGTTACAACGAAATGCTGGTAGTTTGGGGTGTGTATCCATTTTTCGGAAACTGAAGCATTGTTATTTGTATGAAATGAAAATAGATATTAGAACAAAATGTTGATTACTGCAGTGACGCAAGTATAATTAATACCAGCTTAATTTAAAAAATCCACCATCAGTACTTAAAGCAGTGTCTAGTTCCATATATGTATGCATATATGTATCTTGGTGTGTCCTTTAACTCAGTTCAAAACTTGCATACATGCTCAAGCTTTAGATAGGAGGACCTACATCGAACATATCAGTCGAACCCGTCGAACCCACACACGCATACCGCTGCCAGATTCCTGGCTGCGCCGTTAACCACCTCACTTTTTTAATATATGCCTGTATCTACATTGCAAATAAATCAGATGCATGACGCGTTCTGTTGGTGTTCTATTTGGTACTTTTTGAACCTCGTCTGTTCTATTTCATCATTATACGTGCTATATACATGTAATTTCAATTGGAAACATAGCGTCAGAGTGTTCTAAACTCGAATATATGGATAATACTAATAATAATGTTATTTACATAGCGCCAAAATCCAGAATAGATACGGTTCAAGGCGCTATAACAATTATTACCCCGGTCATTGGTGGACTCGTCGAACCTACACAATCGCAGGAACAAGAGGCAGCAGCTATATCAGCGTCAAATTGACGTAGATTCACCTTGCAGGTTCCCAATTATACACCTGGGTAAAGTGAAGCAATCAAGATAATGTGCCTTGCCCAAGAACACCCCCAAGATAACCACCAGCAGCGCTGGGATTCGAGCCCGCGACCTCACAGTCACTAGCTTGTTGCCCTAACCACTGAGCTATCTCGACATCTCTTGTGTTAAAAGAAACTAGGCCTACGTCTAAAGCACTAACATGTTCTAAAATCTCACAGAACATAGTTGGAAGTCTTAGGAAGCACACATTTAAGGTGTTGAAATTTGATTTAAAATAGGTTATTGTGAGTTAACATAACATTACACAACAAATGAAACCAATAATTATTAAGATCTTCAACTATACTAAAAATTCTGAAGTTTTGTAACAACTTTTAACAGTATACATTGTACTAAGAGTTTTTTAAATTTGGGGCTTCAAGAACAAGTTTCTTATAGAAGTTTCTTATAAAAGATAGTGCAAAAGGGGTACTACTTGTCTCAGTCAGTCACAATGTATACAAAGAAAAGATATAAATATCCAAGTCATAGAAATTAATGAAAAGATTGTTCCCTCAATTTCCTTGAATACTATATTTAGTAGTAGAATTAGTAGCAGGACTCAAAATAACCGGAGGCACTGAAGGCCATGGCCCTCCAAATTAATTGTACACCGAAGGCCAAATTTTTCATTGACTTTCTGTGCTATGGGGTGCCCCATTTGTGGTTACAAATGTCTGCCCCAGTAATCTGGCCACTTTGGCCTTGCCCCTTTTGATTCTTATTTCAAGCCCTGTAGTAGCTATGCTCAGTGACCCAGTTAATTATCAATTTAAGGCACAAAATATCTATCTATATTATGAGGCCGATGTTTTGATTTGAAGCTCAATAGAGTTGAATTATAGCAAGTTCTTGTCAAACCTCAATTCCGTACCACAATAATGGACCCCAGGATAGTGCTAGCCTGTTAATGCCACAGGCTAAATACTTATATAGGCCACAAGTTCACCACTCTTAACAGGTACAACAAGCTGCTGAAAACTTTTGAAGGGATCTCGATAAATTTTGTCAAACAAGTAAATGTCATTGTTACTTCCCAAAGCATTGAATAATTGAATAATTGAATATAGGGACCTATTATAACAGGTATATGGTAAAAAACTATTTATATGCTGGCTAGTTGCAGACTGAAGTTTGTGTTCACAACATGTAATAATTCCAGAGAGGTATACACATAAATATTAAACAGGATTTCACTGCAAGAAGGAATCATCAAATCCAAAACTCACGAAGCTAGAAATGGATCTTGATTCAAAGTACCTGTACTATATACTGATCCATTAGGGCTGCCCAATAACACACACATGTCAGTGACATTGGCCTATATCAGGGCTCAAAATAAGAATGGAAAAGGGCAAGGCCAAAATGGTCATATTAGCAGGGCAGACTGTTTTCAACAAGATGGGGGCACTTCATAGTACAGAAAGTCAATGGAAGATTTGGCCTTCCCTGTATAATTATTTTGAAGGGCATCGAGGCCAAAGTGAAGGGCACGGAGGCCATGGCCTCCGGTGCGTCCGGTTATTTCGAGCCCTGCGTTATTTACATTTTTGGATCTAGATTCAATGTTTGATGGTGTTTTAAGTCTATTTGCAACACAGTGGCATAATATTTAGAAGAGCCATGCACTGGCTGCCTTCCCTTCCTTGATTTTAGTTGAGGAAAATCTCTTGGACTAAGTACACTATTTTTATAAGAAACCAGGGTCAGGTATTGGTGCTAAAAGTTTCTTATTTCGCCAATTTTAGTACAAAGTTTCCTTGCCGTTTCCTATTTTGGGTTAACGGAGAATATCACATTAATTAGCAATCCTTAGCAAGACATTTAGGTGTTCAAATTATTGATGAAAATAGGTTATTTGTGATTTTATCACTAAGTGTAGATAACAGAATACCATTTATTACCATGTTCAGGTACAGGCCGGTATTATGGAGTTTCTTAATGATTTTTATTGTAGTGTCTTTCAAAATTTGGGGTCTTTGGTACTAGTTTCCTATATATAAGAGATTCTTATAAATAACAATGTGTATATCGAACGAGAAGGCAATATGTACATAATGTCCCAGTCTTCATCTTCGGTATGCCCTAACCAGGGACGTGAATCCTTATCTCCCAAAGCCTGATAACGTATCAGTATCCATGACAATTCAACAACACATTTATATTAAAGCTATTCCCAGAGAAACCTAGAGTTTCCTTATAAATATAAAAGAAATACTTACCTCATTATAATGCGTCCCA
>JAODAI010238618.1:0-10314 GCA_027575025.1 Scotoplanes globosa | reverse complement strand
ATATATAAATGAACAGGGTTAATCAACGGTCTACCGTGATGTTATCGCATGATAATGCACTCACAGGGAAATAACCCGATCGATGGATGCACTTGGCCTACGTGGTGTACCATAAGTATTCTACTATCAGTGGACTGTTTGCAACCCTTTAGAAAGTATATCACAAAAAAATTAAAACAAAAATAGTTTTTAATAAATAACAACATTCGATTGGATCGGACACAGGCATCTTTTTACAAATATATCACGACGTCGGATCGGTAAGAACACTTTGTTTCGGTTGAACATCAATTATTACCACAAAAGTTATATAGTACTAAACAGAGAGTACCCGAGATATTTACCCTAAGATCTGTCCAGTGGGTAGTTTGCATCCCTTTAGAAACTATCACAACTATCACAAAAAAAATCAACAATGTTTAAAAAAAGTTTTAATAAATAACAATCAATTGGATCGGACATAGGCATCTTTTTACAAATATATCGGGCATCGGATTGGCAAGAAAAAATTGTTTCGGTTGAACACCAATTATTACCACATAAATTATATAGTAGCATGTGTCAATGTGATTCTTCACCCTACCCCGTCAAATCTAGTTCGAGATTCACCATGAATCTGCACCTAATAAAAGTAGAGGCAATGTGAATCTTGAACTAACGAACTAGTACTATGTGGTGAATCTTGACCTAATATCTTCATATATGGAATGAACTGTGTACAAAGCCATATACATGTCTTGTTGTTGGGTTAAATTTCAGAACTAATAAAATAATAATTATGGTGAATCTTTGACTTAAAATATCACACATTTGTGAACTGGGGTGAGCGCATGAGGGTGTGGGGTTGAAGATTACGATTGATGCCTGCATTAACAGCGAGTGGCTGGTATATTTACCCTTAGAGCTGTAAGTGTCCTGATAGTATTACCACCACAATTCTGGATCAGAGTCCTTGGAATGACCTCTAGGGCCGATGCTACCGCCTTGTACGGCCACTGTTGGACACCGGTTATTGTCTTGGCCTTCTCATTCATTGCCTGTGGTGTAGTATAAACAGTGAATTCAATTAAAATAAAGGCGACAATTACAGACCTTCACGTATGCGAATATCAGGAGAGCTGTAAAATCAGCTCCTGGGAGAACTCTCCTGATGATAGCTCACAATTTTTCAATGATCTATATTTCTAGCACAATAGTGCTAAATGTAACGGACTATAGTCAGTAATTAAGTAATAAGCTGGATCTGCATGTTACATCACTCATTGAAAAGTGGATCCGTGCGCCTGCGTGCCTGGAGGTCACTTTGCATAATCATTACGTGCGTAGAGGTTAATTTGCATAATCATTAGTATGCTGTTGCTGATTGGATGTAAACAGTGTCATCGTCTTGATTTGTCACAATTTTTATCGTGGACAACATGTTGTGGACCCCCATATGGCCGCTGATTTCAAGGTGTTTGGCAATAACATGACGTCCGTGCTGATCCTCTATTGTTGGTGAATAAACTGTTGTGAGTCTAAGGTCGGTCAAACAACTCCGGAGATGAGTCACATTTATTTCTACCAACATAAGCTTGAGCAACAAGTTAATCTTCAAGATAGATAGATATAAAATTTAACAGCAAATCAACGCAGATGTTATATAATGCCAATCAAATGATATTGATAACAATACTGAAACGGCTATTATAATACTATATTAAATCTGACAAAAGATAATCTAATTAATTAAAGTATCATACAATAATTAAAATAGTATAAAAACTCCAAATATAATCATAAAAGCATCCTTGATAATAACTTAGTGTACTCACTGCACTGATGATAAGACTCAGTGTTACATAGAGGCGCGCGTTCACAATACTATCAACAACAGTCATCGCACTGTAGTTTATTTCTACTAGCGTACAACATAAGTTTAAGTAAAAGTGAATCTTCAAGAGGAGTTTTGTATGATTTGATTAAAACGTTGGGTTTCTTCGACCGTACCGCACTCGACGCATCCTTGATAATAACTTACTACTGCACTGTTGATGTGACGCAGACTTACCAATATGCGCGATCCCAATACCATAAAGTACAGTTGAAAATTTGTTAGCCTTGTGCCAACTGTTGCACCCACCAAGCATAATCGTACAAACTAATTTTTTGCGGTACGCCACACCACACATACTATGGGCAACACGATATGTTACACGTTTTTTATATAAGAAACTCTTCTATAAGAAACTAGTACTAGCAGCCAAAAAGTTAAGAAACTTTTAGTACTACACTGAAAATCATTAAGAAACTCTGAAAATGTTATAATAAATATCCTCTTTTGTTGTGTAGTGTGTACAATAATTATACAGTACTGTGTTTAGCTATGCTGTTATATCTCGTCTTAAAATCACTCATTAAACCTATTTGCAGACCTTCACTTTCATTTGTTTTATTCTTTTCTTCTGGGGGTAAAACTCATGTTACTATGCTAATATTGGTCTCAAATCGCAATGTGATATTAATGATATATCACACACTCACTCATGCGGACGCATCAGAGATAGAGTTCACAATGCGACGCCAGGAGTCCCTGTCCATCATCAGCCCAGCCCCGGAAGGTCCTTGATTACTTGGTTGGTGTCCCGATGTCAATGTAGTTGATTGGTCTTCTTCCCGTGGACGGACACGGCAGTCTCATACAGATTACATCAGATATGATTTGATCTTTGGCTCGATAACAGTGGCCGGCAAAACTGGCTCTTCGTTGAGTGACCACAGATGAGATTGGTGGAATACCGTTATAAATTTCAGAACATATGATATATACTCTGTTACATTTGGACCTATTGTATTAAAAACATAGACCTGAAAAAATTGTGTTCAGGAGATCGAACCTCCCAGGAACTCAATTTACAGCTCTCAGATTCCCATACTTGAAGGTCTGTATTTGCATAAGTTATTTCAAAGCCTAGATGTCCTGCACAAGATTGTCAATTATACCATGTACTATGATAGTAAAAAATAAGAAACTACTAAGAAACTGCTAAGAAACTTTTTGTAGTAACTCAGTAAATATTTAAGAAACTTTTGGTACTAGGGGCTGGTCCTAGTTTCTTACAAAAAAAGAGTGTATTGCAGCCGTGTGTTGCATAATAATAGTCCGAGAGAGATCTGTTTTCTAACGGCACACCAGCAGCAAGGCTATGTTAGTGCCAGAAAGCTAAGGAGTTCAATTATTTAAATTTTCTATCAAGGTAATACAGGCGTTAGAATTATATTTTATAATAATAGTCTAGTTCTTTTAAGTATCTTAGGATTTAGTCAGCCACGTGGTGCTACTGTATAACTAAATTGATTGCCTACTTACGTGAGATAATGCCATTTCTACAGCCCCACCCCCCGGTACCAACAGAGGCTCCATCATGACATTACGAGCAGAGTTCATGGCGTCCTGTAGATTACGCTCAATTTCATTCAGGATATCTTTACTGGCACCCCTCAGCAGAATGGTACAGGCCTTGGGATTGGTGCATTCAGTGACAAAGGTAAAATACCTGACAGGGAAATACATATATAAATTGTTATGTTACATTCAGTAATCAATGGGTAATATAAACAAATATTCAATATGTATTATTCTTGTATAATAATAGCAGATAAGGTACTATGTATGCCTGTGATCATTTTGAGATGTCATTGTAAAAGAAAGAGGAGACCCACTATATGCAGGTGACCATCCACCACAACAGCAGAGTAAAGTCAAATTTCCGGAAAGTGTTTTGGGGGAATTTTTGGATTCTCCATGACAAGATGTTTAAAATGATTAAAGTTTGGGGTTAATGAAACAGTGTCACTTCAACCACAAGATGATTGAATATATTGTATAACTGAGAAATGTGTGTCTCCAATATTGGTTTTAACTTCAACAAACAATAGTAATTTTACTGAATCATTTTACTGAATCATTTGCCATATTAACCAGTGGCTTCCATGCAATAACGTGTTAACCATTGATAAATTGATATTGTAACACCAGTATAGGTTATGTTACATTTCAGTGGGTAATATAAACAAACATTCAATATGTATTATGATTGTACAATAATAGCAGATAAGGTACTATGTATTTATTGTAAAAGAAAGAGATCACTATCCACCACAACAGCAGAGTAAAATCTATTTTGTAGAAAGTGGGTTCTTTGTGTTTTTGGATACTCCATTTAAAAATCTTTAAAATGATATATAATTTGTGCAGGCTTGGGGTTAATAAAACAGTGTCATTTCAATCACAAGATGATGGAATATATTGTATAACTCAGAAATGTGTGTCTTGAATATTGGTATTAACTTCAACAAATAATAATAATTTTAAAATTTGCAATCTGGTGCAACATTTTATTCAATTTCATGCCATAATTTTTGTTTTCCCCTTTTCTCTCCTTTTTTATTTTTTCAAAAATCCTGAGGGGGGAGCTTGGCCCAAATACCCCCCTCGTTACGCTGCTGGATGGGTCACATATTACAATCTGGGACTGAATCAGATTGATATCAAAACATTAGTGAAGAGTTGCAATTAATTAAACTATATAGTATTATAATGACACCCAAACTACCATATTCAATACTAGGGATTTTTCCACTGTATTGGTCTACTATTAACAGTTTGTGCAGTAAGCATAGCATATAGTAGATAATGAAAGTTAGGCTGGCCATAAATAAACTAGGGCCTACAGAGTTTATGATGGAATCCAACCTGCCATATACAACTGTAGCCCGATACTAGGAATCACAGAGGTCAACTATTAACTGTATATATCAGCAACCATCACATTGCAGATATAATGAAAGTGATAGCACAAACTATACAATTCATTGCTCTATAGCTGGGGCAGATTTCTTAGAAATCGGTGTTAAATTAAACATAATACACATTAACAGGTACCTGGATTTATAACAATGCACTATGCTAATACATGGGTTATTAACCTTCACTGATATTAGACAATACAGAAACAGATTGTAGCCTTAGGGTGTCCACTTGCACATGTACATAGGCTATAGCGCCCTCTAATTATGTATAAATGTAACTGATAATATACAAAGACACTGTAATTTTAGTAGACAGTGTTTACAAATGTCAACTGGCATATGAGAGAGATAAATTCCTAACAGCACATCAGCATCGAGGCTATATTAATACCAGATTGATTAAATTCATGGCTCATTCATAGTTTTTACGATACAAACAAACAAAAGGAATGACCATCCGGGATAACCCTATACTCTTTGCGAATATATGGCCAATAATCAGACAGGCAGTCCTGCCCCGGGACCACCATTTTACATTATCTTCCTATAGTACCTTCTAAATACATACTTATCAGCCTGGAAGGCTTATCTATTTTACAACAATAGCTAAATTACAACTTCACATTGGGTGGTTATTCAATTTATAATTTTGAAATCAAATTTGAATTTTTGAGAAAGACCGATAACCCATACTACTATGCCAGACTCGTGATTCGAACCCTAAATCTCCCAGTTGCTGAGCTTTATAGCTGCTAGAGCCACAAACCTTACCAGCTCGGCCACAACTATCATACTAACGCCCTCTAATTATATTCAAATATGACTGGTAACAAACGGTAGACTTACTCGTCGCCAAACTTCTGTATTTCAAAGAGGCCCGCTCCAGTACCGATATCTTCCTCTCGTATCTCGTCGGTCCGATTCACGATGGTTGCACCGCACGCCCTGTAGTCAACAACAGACATCACATTTATTAGCTTAGAAATAAAACAAATAACTGATTTGATTTAATAAGATTGTTTGTGTTTGTTCTGGACTTTTTAGTCAACACTGAAGGCCATATAGACAGGGGTTACCGCTTAGGATTTTGTTCCCATCCAAAATTGACACATTATGTGATATTTACGGCAGGCAGGCAAATGTTGATATTTCGGAATATAGATAAGACATTATAATATTTTTAATATAACTAGTATATATAACAGTAAGAAAGAATAAATCTGTAAATCACCATAGAGATGTTAAAAGTGGATTTTATTAATAAAACAAGAAACATGCAAAGTGCAGGATGATTTCTTGTCTGAATTTGGGGCTTCGTCTGTACATTTTAAAATAGCCTAGCCGTTAGTCTATCTGTATTTTATGAATTAAGCCCCGGCCACTCATTAATATGAGCCTCAAGAGGTATCATTATCAAAATCAGTAGACTTCCTAACCGAGTAAACCGACCCGTAAAGCAGATATCACCGAAACTCAATCCGAATTACTGTTATTGAGACATCGTGTTCACGAGCCAAAATTTTTGAAACAAGCACCGCCCACTAATTAATATGCACGATATTGTCGCCGAGAACAGATTAAGTTTCTTCCCTCGGTTGGGTTATAAAGTATCATTTTGTCCAAATCTAAACAAAAAATTGCGAGGACTTCGCCTGTACATTGTAAAATAGCCTAGCCTCTCTATTAATATTTTACAAATAAAGCCCCGCCCACTCATTAATATGCGAGGTATTATCAAAATAAATAGGCTTCCTAATATACGAGCAGAGAAGTCCTGTACCAAATATCAACTCAATCAGACGTACGGTTATTGAGATATTGTGTCCAAGAGCCATTTCATGATTTTTTTGCAATAAGCCTCACCCCACTCATTAACATGCGAGGCATCAGATTGTCAAAATCAATAAGCGTACTAACCGAACCGCTGGGCATCCTTGCACCAACTCAATCTGACGAACAGTTATTGAGTTATCGTGTCCACGAGGAAGTGCTACATACATACACACACCCTCACACGGGAGGGAGGGGGGGGGGGGGTTACAATTATCAAGTACTTTATCAAAGGTAATGACGGAAGTTATCATTTTCTTAGTAGGTATTATTATTAAGTAATGCTGGAGAATTTAAAACATCGACAACACACAATCTTTGGCGCTGCCTTTGTCAATTATTTATAAACTAACCTTGCTATTCTGTTGTTGTCCGATTTTCGGACCCGACGGATGGCAGTTATGTTGGCCTTGAGAAGGAAGTGTTGAGCTAGATCTGTTGAAATAGTGAGATAATCATCATGTTTAACAACCGCTCATTCGTGAGTTATAACACATAGAGTCATGCCTTACAACAAATTGGTGAAAAAGTCACAAATTTAAAATTAGACCTTTCGCAGCATTTTCCTTCTGTCTGGCAAGTTTAAAACAAGAAAAAATTGGCCCAATGTGAGATATATTGGCCCAATGTGAGATATATTGGCCCAATGTGAGATATATTGGCCCAATGTGAGATATATTGGCCCAATATGAGATATATTGGCCCAATGTGAGATATATTGATCAAAATGTGTTCTTAATTACTAATATTGACCGACACGCTAGAGTCATCCATCGGTGTCGCTGGCAAAGCGCTGGCAAGGTTCCCATCATATTTAAGTGATCGTTCCCAATGTATCAGCATAGCAGGATCATCATCGTCCTCATGGTCTATTCGAAACATGTATCCTCGACCCGGTTTTGTTCTCCCTGTAGACCAGACATCTACAGCATATTATTCACCGTCATCAAGTAAACTACCACCGATATGCTGATGACATTCAGCTATACATCGGTTATGATTCTGAAAAAACCACCAGTTGCATGTCCGCCATTGAAAACATGCAAGATTGTATAGCAGATATCAGCAACTGGATGTCCAACAACGACCTCTGTTTGAATCAAACCAAGACAGAGCTACTTAATTTGATGTCTCCACGTCAATTCCACTGTTTTGGTCGACATTCTATCCTGGTTGACGGTCTTCAAATTAAACCTACACATTGCATAAAGTTACTCGATGTTCAATTTGACGAGCACCTCACCATGACAGATTAAGTATCTAGTGTTCTCAAAAGCTGCAACTACCACCTTTGAAACATTGGTAAAATCCGAAAATACATCACCAAGGAGGCATGTCAATGTGATGTCCAGAGCCTTGTTGTATCTCGCCTGGATTACTGTTGTCGTCTGTTATCGGGGATTCCCCAACATCAAATACACCAACTGCAGAGAGTACACAACAACGTGAACGTGGCTCGCATTATTTCCAGACTGAAATACAGCGACCACATATCACAAGTCTTACATGATCTCCACTGGCTTCCATGTCACATACGCGTACAACTCCGTGTCCAAACATGCGTACATGTAAGTGCTTGAATGAATTGGCAGCCCGTTATCTTCAGGACCTCGTGCATATTCTACACCTCACGCCGGCGTCTTAGGTCGTCGTCTGATGCGTCAACGCTCATCACACCAAGCGTATTGGTACCCTTCCCAGACCTTCACGTATGAGAATCACAGTTTTGTCCATTTTTTTCTTGTCAATATTTCTAATACAACAGGTCCAAATGTAACAGTGTCTATATCATTAATATCGCATTGCGATTTGACACCAATATTAGCAAAGTGAAATGAGTTTTACCCTCAGAAAATAAAATTAAAAACCCCCCAATTTTTTTAGGAGAGCAATTGATTGCTCTCCTGAGCACTTTTCAGGAACGCCTTAGAGCGCGATCGCGCCGGCGCTCCTTAAAAATGAAGGTCTGATTTATGCAGGGTAACTCGCTCAGCCGAAGCTGGTATACTGCCCGATCTGCCATGGTGCATCACATATTTGTCGATGGCAAGATTACAATTTCATTGTCAAAGTCACGCTGACGGCATCCTCTTGTTTCAATCCCGCAGGTCTACTTCTTATCCAAGGGAACCCTGAAGCCAGCCAACAAACAGTATACGTCAATTCAGAACGATTACGAGCTCACCTTCAACCAGGAAACCACAGTAAGTGTGACATTCAATTACGTAGGACGCCCGGATATCCTGCGATTATGTGGCGCCCTTTATGATTTTCCAACTCGTTCATCGATACCGGTTTTAGAACCGCCTTGAGGCCAGCTAACAAACGATACTCGTCAACTCGAAACGATTACGAGCTCCCGTTCAACCAGGACACCACACAGTAAGTGTTGACAGTGAGTTGTGTAGGAGGCCGGATATGTCACGAATATGTGGCGCCCTCTAATAATTTTGCCCGATAGCTCTGTGCACAAAGTGTTGGACTTGTAATCGCGCAAAGTCGGTATACGGAGCTATGATGACGACATTCTAGTGACGCCCTCTCTCGACTTAGCCTCGTTGTATTATGCAAACAATAATAATAATAATGAATATTTATAATGCGCCTGTATCCGTCAAAAAGACGCTCCGGGCGCAGTGACAACACAGTGCAATGAAAAAGAAATTAAAGCTTTCTCATCAAATCTGTTTTTAGGGCACATTTGAAGGATAACAAAGTCGGTGCTATCTTAATATACTCTGGTAAGTCGTTCCAGAGAACAGGGGCAGCAGACGTAAATGACCGTTTACCCCACGATCTTCTTTATTTTCTAGATTGAAAATAGTAATGTTTACATTGCAAAGTTATTTATAACCAGATTGAAAGTGGTAATGTTTACATTGCATATATCAACTGGTATTTATTACCAGACTGAAGTAGTATTGCTTGCATCCAATATTCTACAAGCACCAATTATCTTCTATTGCAAATACTCTCTTCTGATTGGTCAATGTAGCACCACATGACTAACTGTTATGACTGAATATAACAGATCGTGTTGCTTGTAGTGCATGTGGAATACTGCGAGGAATGAGCTTGTAGGTAGGAATTTAAATAGCTGTGATTTTAACATATGGACCTTTAAATTTAAATTTTTAAGGAAATTTACTTGAATTAAGTCTAATGATGACGTCATCCATCAAGACACCACGCACCCACATTCGTATATAACTCTTATTGAAATACCTATGATTTTAACTGTATTGGCCCTTGGTGATATCATCATTTGGCTTACTTCAAGTCAATTTCGGTCCTACTAAACCGGAAGGTTAGAAATTAATCGTTAAGCACACATTCCACCAATCCAGTCAATTTCCTCCCAAATGATTATATTCCAGTGGCTCTAACTGGTATATCAAAGGCTTTGGGTGGCTCATATAACCTCTGCATTGAAAAGTGCCAGGAAACCTATTTATTCATTCATTCCTCCAAAATGTCATCCCCAATATCAAAGTTAAAATATTAATATCTTAATAAGTTTGTCTGAGCTGTTTGAATTCTGTTAGCTGCGTATTGTAGATTTGTATCCCCTCAGTCACACACTATTTGGATTGTGGGCCACAGACTTGATTTATCCTTTAACCCTCTCGATGACGGCTTCTTTTTCCACCAGGTACTCCCCAGCGCCGGCCATTTTGGCGCCAAAGTTGTTTT
>JAODAI010238507.1:0-10315 GCA_027575025.1 Scotoplanes globosa | reverse complement strand
GGAAAACCGGAGTGCCCGGAGTAAAACCTCTAGTTGTAGACATGGCCATCCCATTTGCACGTCCGACCTGGAATCGATCCCTGGTCGCAGTGGTGCAAGGACGTAGCGCTTACCACTACGCCACAGCATACTCCTCAAAGAGACACATAAGACACTGTAGATCTGATAGTAGAACTTACATCATCTCCATCTATAATGTACAAGACCTCTCTTCCTCCCACATAGATTTTATCACCGATTCTATTGATAATCTTGAAGCCCTGAAAGAGGCTGGTATTATGGTGGATGCTAGTCAATCCTCCTGAAAGAAATAAACAAAATAATTAAAATGATGCATATCCAGATTACTTCTCCAGAGTTAATATGCATATTTGTGTCGCTTCAATTTATGAGGATTTATTGATTGATTAATTAATTGATGAGGTTATATGAGCCACCACTCAAAGCCTTTGACACAAGTTAGAGCCACTGAAATGTAATTATCATCACTGCAATGAGGCTATATGAGCCACTCAAAGCCTTTGACACAAGTTAGAGCAACTGTAATATAATTATCATCACTGCAATGAGGTTATATGAGCCACCACTCAAAGCGTTTGACACCAGTTAGATCCACTGGAATATAATTATCACAACTGCAATGAGGTTATATTAGCCACTAAAAGCCTTTGACACCAGTTAGAGCCACTGCAATATAATTATCATCACTGCAATGAAGTTATATGAGCCACTCAAAGCCGGACACCAGTTAGAGCCACTGTAATATAATTATCATCACAGCAATGACGTTATATGAGCCACTCAAAGCCTTTGACACCAGTTAGAGCCACTGGAATATAATTATCATCACTGCAATTTAACAAGTAAATGATCAGCCTTTATGTAATTCAAATGGGCATAAACCTTGATTGGAGGTATTGTACACATACATGCACAGTACCGGTACATCAAAGATACATACATCAACCATGTGTAATTTTATACGAGTTAGCCGCAGTCCTTCGATACTTTTGGTTGCCCTTCTAAATATTCTTATACCAAGTAACTAGGCCTATATAGGTTGGCAACACTCAATAAATATGCCCATGTAGATGAACAAACCATAACAGGGAAATGAACAGTAAAGAATAAAATATTTAATATGTCAAACAAATATTCTATTCTTTTATAGATTTGAAGGACAACCAGTCATCTGTTTGCCAAATTTGAATACAGGTAGTACTGTACTTCCACAAAATGATCGCGCCTCAGGAAACCGTAAACGCTGCTTCGAGGTTATTTTGGAGATGAACATACTTTTGGTAGATGATAATTATTTACAATCACCCAACAAGGCACTATATAACAATGTAATATTAACTAATAATATAACTAATGTACAGAAAACTAATGTACAGTACAATACAGTATAGTGAATAAGTAATAACTTGGACGAGATATTTTCTCCAAAAGAGATCACTTGTGCAGTGGAATTTGACCAACTCAATGAATAAAATTCAGTAATTTACACAAAAAAAATCTACATTTGGTATCAAAATAAAGCTAATGGTCTTATATGAATGTTTCTGGTTACACTAACATATCAATATGACCAAGGGCCAACATAATATTACCTGATCTGTCATGGTGTATCACATATCCATGTGTTGCACAGCATTGCACACAGTAAGCATAATAACAACTTTAGGACAAACCTTGAAATTCAAGAAGATTAATCAATATTTCCGGTTAAAAAGATTTGCATAAATTTGTGAAACTATACAATTTTACCATAATTTTTGATAACCAATCCAGCGTTATGTGATTTCTTGGCCAGATTAATTTACATGTATGCTGTCCGAAATATCTGATACAAAAACAAACATGAGCTTCACAATTGTTTCTCCAAAATGAATATGAAATAGGTTTCCTAACATGAAACCAATGACACGTATGGATGAAGGAAATGTAACTGATTGTTTCTAACTGGTAGCAGGCCTCCACGTTTGAGGAGCGCCAGTGCGATCATGCTCCTTAAACGCTCCGGACAGGCTCCTAAAAAAATTACGAAAAAATAGTTTTTATTTTTCATGTTTTTATCTTATTTTCTGACAGGAGGTTGTCTATTCGACCAAGTCCTAACACGTTTTTACTTTAGAACACTTCCTTCCCTTTTATTATGTACAATATTAACCGTCTAAACACTCTCCAGGAGAGCATTGGTATGCTCTCCTGGCATTTTTCATACCTGGGCATGTAATATTTATTTTTCTAAATTAGTCACTAGGTTACTGAAATATCAAGTGTCCTTAATACTAACTACTTACAGTAGTAGTGTCATTGTAAAAACTGCTCTGTACAAATTTGATATGTACACTTAATTATACAGTTTATAATACTCTTAGTATGTATAACTCCATGTCAATGTAAGTCAGTATGTTATCATAAGGGATGGGTGGGATAATTCAGTTATTTCTTTATATTATCAATTTATTGGTTTCTGGTAAAGTTATATTTGATTGAAATAGTTGTATGGTGTGGAGGACAGTAGGCCTACTGTAGTTAGTGTTAGACAATCTGCTGCTAATTAAATGACACCACCAATTCAAAGATGACAAAACGGATCTACAGTCTACTGTATAACTACAGAATTATGTGGCTGTATATATATATTATACATCCATTGCTGTACACAAACTACGCCTGTATCCTACCAACCGACAATTGGCAGACCACATCATATATGTGTACAAGACCGCATAACAACATGTGTCATTATTTCCTGGTAGGAAACGACAAACTGTGACTGTCATCCTGTGCAGTAAGCACAACGCTGAATAGTACCAGTACAGTACGTGAATTGTGGCACTAATTGTGTCGACATAAACCGGGAAACATTGCGATTTCCCACGCAGACAGCGTTAAAAAATTAAAACATCCAAAATGGATTCAAAATTAAATTCAACAATCGCGTAGCCTCCCTACACGAAGGCGTAATTCATGTATTGCAATCCAATTATGAATAGGCAGTCTTTTATCCAGTATTATACTGCAGGCTATGCACCATTTTTGTATACTTTTGTGTAACTATATTATATAGTCCTACTGTATGTCCATTTTTTAACATTCCTGAACATTTAATTTTCTGCAATAATCATAGGCCTGGGTAAACAGTGTGTATTTAAATAACATTGAATCAGTTATTACAGGCCAATAAATTAGTTGCATCTGATATGTCACATCAATCCCGTATAATATTATTATACGGGATTGATGTGTGACTAAGTACCTGAGGCTACAGACTTTTAATCACAAAAAAATGAACAGCCGCTTGAATATCTGTATGGCAAATTTTCTGCGATGTAAGAAAGTAAATTCTGTTTCAACATGGAGCTTGTGAAATCAATGAATTCCATATTTTAAATTATTTTTATATTTTGTTACCAAAAATTAATGTTTTGTATGTGGTTTATGAGGCGCATAAAGTGGGCTGGGCATGTGGCACGGATGGATGGAGAGCGGCTCCCAAAAATAGCGATGTCGCACGTAGAAACTGGTAGAATGAATGAATGGCTTTCCTGGCCCTTTTCAACGCAGTGGTTCTATGAACCACCCAAAGCCTTTGATATACCAGTTAGAGCCACTGGAATATAAACATCACTCCGGATTCGAACCCCCGACCTTTCGATCATAAGTTCAACTGAGCTAACCGGTCAGACAAAAGGGGTAGGCCGCGGTTGAGATGGATGGAAGGACTGTGTTGACGGCAAAATTAGGCGCGCTGGTGGGATGGCGATTGGAGAGCCATGGCTATTGATAGAGGGAGGTGGAGAGCTTTGACCAATGATGCGGTTGTTAGTTGTATTCTTCCTCACCCCTTGTTCTGGATTCACAAGGTAGAGAGAGAGAGAGAGAATATATAGTAGGCCTATGCACATTGTTAAAATTTGGTTAAAGTGCTTCGACTGATCAAAGTACTTTCAAAAAAATTTGTGTTACCTGAGCCGTCGACGTCCTCTTTCAATTCGATGGTGGCGATTGGTCGAATCTCAACATTCCTGAGTCTATACGCTGCTGCCCAGCTGACGACACAAAGGGCCACTGCTACCAGTCGACAACATCTAAACGCCGTAGTCTGGACCCCCATTTAATTAAAAGATCCAAGATTGGCAGAGGATGAAAGGCGGACTAATTATCTGAAAAATAAATGGATTTAAAATGTAGTAAATATGATAGAAGTTCATAATTTGAGGGACTTGGATACAGATCAAGCATAAATGCACTCAATTGTTGAGATATTTGAGAAAAAAAATGTATTCGTCGTCGGATGCAATACAAATGTTGCACACTGTACAGTATGCACGTTTTTCATCAAAACTATTTTTGAATTCTTCTCGACTTACTAAATTTTGTAACAAATTACCAAATAAACCCAGCTGAACTTGTCCTTTGATATTATCAATACAAATTCTTTGAAGCTAGTTCGGCATCAATCCTAGTCATGACACAGTTCCTGCTACTGTGCGGTGTAGTGCGACACACCACACTGTACACTACTATAGTACAGTCAAAGTGAATTACTTCCTAATGAATGAATGAATAGGTTTCCTGGCCCTTTTCAACCCAGAGGTTATACGAGCCACCCAGCTAAATCTATGAATGTTTATAATAGCGAGCTGGAAAATGTAGCCCCTCTAATTGGTAGGCCTATTATATCTTACTATCTATGATAGGTCTACTGCTGGCGTGGCAATGTACATGTAGTAATGGCTACATGTATGTGTGCTAGAGGAAGTATAGCTACAGCGCTATATATTAGTACTCTATCAGAGCTCCAGTTAAGACAATCCAGAAAACATTTTATACTTCTTGCTAACCTGTGACAACGTTACATTTATACTGCGGGTGTTCGAGGTTAACTGTGTAGGTGGTTTAGTTGGTTTAAAGTTAATGGGCCCCAATACCGCAGCCGATGTACAAAACTGAATAACAGCAACCAGTACCACAATTAAACCAATTGCGTTAAAATGAAACACCCATCTTTCTATCTCCAATAAACATTTCTGACAATACCAGCAGATTTTCTGTTATTTATCGGTGATTTAAGCGGTTATCGCGTCTATGACGTCCATTAAACCACTCCACCTGGCTTATCGTCGGGCACATTAAACCAGTGTTGCTACACCCTGTTTTTAATACTTGATATTACACGTCGGCATCCGGTTTGAACTTTTAGTGTTAGGTTTGAAAAATGTGAGCATGGTTTAAATTGCAGTATTTTATTAATGTCACTAGTTGAGTATGTCGGTACTACAGCAATATCCGAAAAAATGTGAACAGTTTTAACATAAATACACAGAACTATGATTAGATTAGACCGGATCACCGGATCTTAGATCGGATCGATATTTTATGGCATCAGTAAAACATCTGTTCAGCATTTTTTCCCAGATTAAATTTACCCATATGCATCTCTCTTGTACGAAGATCAATTGTGTTAGCTGTACCTTTCTGTATCTAGGAGTGTGTGTGTCATTATATTTTAGCATGGTGTAACTGTTTTCCACTACCAATTGGTAACTACTAAAAGTTTTTATTAAAATAAAAATTAAAAAAATTGGATTGGACATCAGCAATTTTTAACAACTATATCAAACATCGGATCGACAAGAAATGTCCATTTCGGTTTAACATCAATTACGATGCCTACAGTACAAACACATACAGTATACCTAAACATTGCAGCATATGTATCATACCAGTCAGTGCCGACATGAATGTTGTTTACATAATAGCTTCATAATTTGGCATTATTTGAGAACGGTTAGGGACACTGATTTACCGTGATGACGAAAGTTCACAGAAATTCCGGTATTTAAAAAAAATCACAGGAATTTGCGAAATATACTTTTACTATATACATTTAAGCCTAATGCATTCACATATGAGAATTCTAAACATAGTAGCATGAGTTTTTACAGGGTTTTCTTAGATATGATCTAACTTAGCATCAATTTCATGAATTCAGTACAAACACCTTTAGTACCTAAACATTGCAGTATATATCCAGTCAGTGGCAACATGAATGTTGTTTACATACATTAGCTTCAGAATTTGACAATCTTTGAGAACGGTTAGGGACACCAATTTTCCTGTGATGACTTTACGACAAGAAAATAATGTTACATTTATATATGAATCCCTGATACGACCACATATAGGTTACTGTGTACCAGCTTGGAGGCCATACACAGGGGCTTGGAGGCCATACACAGGGGCGTAGCCAGGATTTTGTTGTGGGAAGGCAAAGTCAAACTTTCATCCCCAGTTCACTATCTAAATGGAGCGCCAATTCACTTGGCGAGGAGCGTACTTAAGATTTGGGGTCTTCCAAATGAGCTTAGATGCAAAATGGTGCTATCCTTTTCACGTATTTAGCTATTTACTTCAAGGTGGCAAAGTGCCATCTTCTAAATCAATGTTGACGAATATATGCAAGTATAGGGCCATTTAAAAAATATAAACGTGCATTAATTAAGACTTATTAAAACAGAGAAAATTGGCCGTGGCGGGGAAGGTACCCTCCCCCCGTTGAGGCAGCTGTCTCCCTCATCAGGGAAACCATGGTACCACCCCTTCCCCACCCCACCAGATGTACTGTGTGGAATATTATGAACATGATTGTTTAATCCGGAAGCCCTTCATGATGTGACATTTTTTATTTATTATGTGCAACCCTATACTAATTTCTGTGCAATTTGTGACTCCCAAGTAGCGGATTCCGCACTTGTTGTAGGATATTGTCATTGAGGGTATATATATGCAAAGATTTAGACTTGTTACTTAAGACAGAGTATTTCTTACTGTTAAATCGCATACTCCATTTAGTTGCCCCAAATTCTAGATTTTGTATGTCCTATTGTAGTAATCAATGATCCCGGCGACTTTTAATACTAGGTCCAGGATGTAATTTTAAGGTTTTTTACGAGGTAGTCTGTGGGACTACCAAAATTCCATATTGGGTAGTCCTTCGATACTTTTGGTTGTTCTTCATTCAGAGGGTTGTATTTTAACTTTAAAGTCAAGCTACAAAACTGATATTGTGATATATTATAATAATAATAATGAATATTTATAATGCGCCTGTATCCATCAAAAAGACGCTCAGGGCGCAGTGACAATACAGTGCAATGAAAAAGAAATTAAAGCCTTCTCATCAAATGTGTTTTTAGGGCACGTTTGAAGGATAACAAAGCCTGTACTATCTTAATATACTCTGGTAAGTCATTCCAGCAGACGTAAAAGACTGTTTACCCCACGATCTCTTTATTTCTGGATTGAAAATAAACTTTTATTCTTGGAGCAAAGTTGATGAGCTGGTATGTAAGGGTGTAATAAACTTGACAGGTATGATGGTGACAACCCTGTGTGTGATCGATAGGCATCGTAAGAATCTTGAAAATAATACGTTGAGGAACAGGAAGCCAGACTAACAGACAGAAGTTAAAAACTACATGATGACGCTCCCATTTTTACCTTTGCTCAACGTCATTTTTGGGGTAAAAATTGCAAAATTGCATTTTGAAAATAAAATATCACCACACAATGATGTGTGGTCTAATCACTCAATTTCTGGAGTAATCAAAGGTACACATGGGGTGAACAAAATATTCTAATATGGCATTTTAATAGCTATTTTTATTGTTTTGCGTACCAGAGTCATCAAAATGGCCCAAATATATGGAAAACGTAATAAAAGTGATTTTGAGATGACAATATCGTAAAAATTATCATACCTATTCATGTACTAATAACATACCATATTTAGAATATATGGCCACAAGTATAGAGAAGTATTTTCAGACATCTGTGATGCTTCATTTCAAAAATATAAGGTACCATATATAGCACCGTGTGAGTGCGTTAGCACTAATCAGCCAAAACTTGGACAGACACCCCCAATTTTTAAAGGCCATAGATGACACAAAAAGTATACATGATCCGATGGTGCTAACATTTTGCACGACTTCATGAATTGATCCAGAAATACTATGAAAACCAGTTAAATCTGAGAGGTAGCCCAGCCAAGCTTATTTGTTGATTTGGCATGGAATGACCTAGTAACATAGTTGATAGAGCGTTTGTGCTAAACCTTAATTTGTGTGTAAGTCAATGGGTGAAAACTTTGATTTTGCAGTCATTTGAAAAATGAACGTTGATTTTTTTTAGTTTAAACAGTGAAAACTAAAATAATTTGAAGAACAATATATTGTCATTCCCAAATTTTGTTGTTGTTGGCTGTGTTGAACGGCTCATTTCTAACCTTCCGGTTTAATAGCGCCGTCCTCTGAATTTCCTAGTCGAGGATCACTGGATTGTTGACCATGCCAAATTTTGTGATCAATAAATATGTTTGGGTAAAAACCTAAATATGCCCGGGCAAAGCCGCGCTCGATCAGACGTTTTGACAATAGGCTCGATCAGGCGTTTGGAAGAACATCATTATAAATGGGATTCCAGAAAGTAATGCTGATAGACCCTCCGACAGACAAGACAGTAATAATGGTGCAATTCTAAGAATATAACCTGGTTATTGAATCTATATAAACTTTATATAAACTTACCTTCTATCCCATATTATAATACATAGTATGACCTCATACAACTGACCTATATCTAGTAAACTTTTGGCATCCGCAGGCCCCATGACGTCATCTCTCCATGTCACGTGACCACACACTGGCACCAATACCACTACACTATATGATATAATATAATCATTCCTGACTTTGCGTCACAGCGACCTAGTCGGAGTATTTTTGACAAATTTATTTTTGATATTTTGTGAGTGTTTTATTAAATTTGGATCTTTTTCAAGCGATATAAAGGGCTTAGTTTAGTCACCGATAGTTAAAGAAGAAATTTATATATATATTTTTTTTCCATATTATAATATGGGATAGAAAGTAAGTATAATGTTTATATAGATTCAATAACCAGGTTATATTCTTAGAAACCATTAGTCTGATTAAGTTGATATTTGGTACATAGATACCCTGTGGGTCACTTAGGATTTTGACGATGATACCTTGCATATTAATGAGAGGGCGGGGCTTATTGCGAATATATCAAGAAATTACTTGTGAACACGATATCTCAATAACCGTAGGTCGGATGAAGTTGATATTTGCAATATGGATGCCCTAAGGTCGGTTAGGGAACCTATTTAATTCAATGATGATACCTCGTATATTAATGAGTGGGCGGGGCTTATTGCAAAAATCTCAAGAAATGGCTTATGAACACGGTATCCCAATAACCGTTAGTTAGTTTGCGATAATATTCTGCACAGTGGTGCTCTGTACGTGGGTCACCTAGAATGGCTAGATTCATTTTGGAATTTGTACGATACAAACCGACGAGTGGGCGGGGCTTAATATAAAAATATTTTTGTTAATCAATATTTTTAATGACTTCTTACTTTTGTTAAAAAACAACAAAAATTGTGTCGTGATTTGGTCGTGATTTGGATATCATATTCAGATCGTGATCGTGATTTGGGTATCATATTCAGGTATCAATGGCACTTTTCGTTAACAATTGTCTTTGGGTTGACCTCGATGCGACCTTTGTAGGCGAACCTGTCTACGGTCCAATTTCTTTGGTTAGGTCCATTCCAGCTCTGCACTACTATTACTGTGTCAATATGCCCAACATTCAGCCATTCACTACTATTGTAGTGTCAATAGGCCAAACATTCAAAATATTACCAATAGTAACTCCATGCTCTTCCACCAATTACCACTGCCAACAGGATATTCATAGAAAACCACATTCTGTATGTTTGCAAAGCCAGTTCAAATTATAACAGATTATATAACTCCCATGTCCCCATGACTAAGAACAGCAGTAATTTACACCCATTGTTTACTCAAGAGGTTAGCCTACTTAACTGTTTTATTTGCTATACAGTAACAGTGATTATAAATGTCCTTCACCAAGTCAGCACAGGTGCATGGCACAGGTCATTCAACCAACTCCCTGATTCCAACTGATAAAGGGTCAAATTCAATACATCACCTTACACCTAGTACATAAACTGTATTACTGCATTACAGGTGTGTACAGTATGTATTGCAATGTACATTCTACCACCTGCAGCTGACGATTGAAATCGTGCGTACTGATTGGTCAATATAGCATCACATGACCGACGGTTATTCACCAATGACCTTCAGTTATTTAATGAATGAATGAATGATGAATAGACTTCCCAGACTGGCCAGGTGTGTCTATTGTTTGTATTTGTAAAGAATGTCACGCCTGAATAGAAAAC
>JAODAI010238396.1:0-10317 GCA_027575025.1 Scotoplanes globosa | reverse complement strand
ACCCAAAGCCTTTGATATACCAGTTAGAGCCACTGGAATATAAACATCATCACTCCGGATTCGAACTCGTGACCTTATGATCATAAGTCCAACGCTCTACCAACTGAGCTAACCGGTCAAAAATTCCGAGGACGGCGCTATTAAACTGGAAGGTTAGAAATGAGCCGTTAAACACAACCAACAACAACAACAATTCTCTCAGAGAGTTGTTGACGAGTGGAATAGCTTGCCCGAGTCATTCATTAGTTCACGTAGTTAGTGTCAATGCCTTTAAGAATGTTCTTGATAGATATGTTTGTGACTGTGGACGGGTTTAGGTTGTCGACTGGGTGATGGAGGTTCAGGATCATATTATGAGGACTACGTCCTTGCTGATCCATTCTTACTTAACTTAACATATATGTAGCGTATGCAATTAACATGGTTCTGTGTTAGTTGTATTATTGTCCACAGTCAATTGTCGTCGCCGTCCTCTCGTGTAATCAGGCAATCACCAGAGGTATACATATAGTAATGGGTCTTTTTGTATTATAAATACGCCTACTGCTAAATTTGATTAAATGACATGACGTTTAGAATCTCTATAGTTTGCAATTACAATATTTTAAATTCATACTGTTTAGCATAGCGTTAGCATAGCGTTAGCAAATCACACAGTTTCGTGTATATTTGTGAACTACATAAAAACGGGGGTGAATCAAATTCAATCAAATTATCTGTATAAATGTTTCTAACTAAACCAGATAGACTTACTTAATTTTGTCAAATTACACATTTATTGCATCACGTTGCTATACGTTTGTTTATGCCTGCAAAATAGCCTGAATAATAGTCCTCAAGTTAGCAGAGATGTATTCTGGTCTGAAGAAAAGGGGAAGGAGGAGAGTGCTTTTGATGAATCTGGAACCATAGGACAGCAGAATACGCAGTGATCTCGTAGCGTTCTCCGCATGACGTGGGGTGGTAGGGCGGGGGATATATGGGACATACCAAGTGATATTGTAACGTTACTGTAATACTACTGTGAAATGGGGATATTTGTAGGCTTCATTGTCGGGAATGTGGGCCCCTCACCGGGGAACCCACAGTGGCGCCGCTCTTGTTAATGTTGTAACCTTAATCCATCAGTGATTGAGCAGTGTCTGTTTATAACAATTAATTATAAAAAATAGTGGAAAACTACACTGTGTGTTTTAACAATGTACACTGTATAGCCTAGATTTCATGAAAATCAGACTATACACTAAAATGATAGGTGGAGGCTATTTAAGCGGCCCGGGCCGTTTGTATTAGGAGTGACTATCATTCAAACGGCCCAAGCCCATGTATTGCACAGTAGGGTAAGAAACCCTGACCCTAAACGTTGTTGATAATCTACACACTTTCAGAAGTTAGTGTAGGGTAAGTGGCAACTTGGGCCGCTTGAATAGCCACAACGAAAATGATAAGCTGAATGAATGAATAGGTTTCCTGGCCATTCTCAACACAGGGGTTATATGAGCCACCCACTGTAATATATTCATCATCACTCCTGATTCTAAATCCTGACCTTGCGACCATAAGTCCAACGCTCTACCAACTGAGCTAACCGGTCATGTTGATGGTAATTGTCCTCAATGTGAACTGAAATCCTCAAACCGGGTTTTAGTATCAAATTTAAGTCTTAAATGAGTTTCGTCCAATCACAATGCATGATTTGGAACACATGGCCGCAATCTGAGGTTTATGAATAATGAAATAAACCATAATAGTTCCATTCTATACAAAAGAAAAGTATGACACAAAACATTCAGTACAATTCTGATACAGAGTTTTCAGTATATATATATATATTCATTTTCAATAGCAGTATTCATATAGCACTAGCAGTATTATAACAAAACAATTGGATACATATTTTGTATCCGTCCTATTGCACAGCTGGGGGTATACGTTAGCATGTAAATATCTCAGGAGTAGTATTAAAAATAAAATATTCTCCAATATTTCTTAGTGAATATAAATAAAGTCATCTATAAAACATTTCAGGCCATATTCAGAGTTGGCGACTGTCAATAACATAACCATTGGGATGCTCTCTATGTGCATGCTCAAATGGTGAAGTCATATTCTGACTGCGTACATAGACTTTTACAATACATTTACATATATTTACACATATTAATATACTACAGAAGAGGCATGCTTATACATAATACAGTCCTAGCAGTGACCGAATGGGTTAAAATAAATACTGTCATGTAAGCCAAAATAAATACTGTCATGCAAGCCAAAATAAATAATAAGCCAAAATAAACGGTATAATGTAAGCCTACACAAATCACATTTGTAATATTAACGTGATATATTATGATAATATATTACACCACAATATGCCTCCACCATTGTTAATAATTATTTGTTGCATTATTTCCTGACTGAATCTAAAATTAACTGACAGTGATAATACCCTTGTACTTTCATGTATTTTAAAGTCAAAATTTGTGACATAAATGCTATTCATCACATATATTGTCCTGTATTTTCACAAGGAGCTTAAATATAATTTATAAGAGTTGTAGTGGAAAAAAGTCTTCTGCAATAAAAGTAGAGTAACCATACCGAGGAAAGGAAATTGTCAAGCGTACCAAAATAAAGCAATATTATTAAATAACTTATTGATTGATAAGGTTTTTTCATGGCTCTTTTCAACAGCGTTATATGAGTCACCCAAAGGTGTTATATGTGCCACCCAAAGGTGTTATATGAGCCACCCAAATGTGTTATATGAGTTACCCAAAGGTGTTACATGAGCCACCCAAAAGTGTTATATATGAGTCACCCAAAGGTGTTATATGAGCCACCCAAAGGTGTTATATGAGCCACCCAAAGGTGTTATATGAGTCACCCAAATGTGTTATATGAGTCACCCAAAGGTGTTATATGAGCCACCCAAATGTATTATGAGTCATCCAAAGGTGTTATATATGAGCCACCCAAAGGTGTTATATGATCCATCCAAAGGTGTTATATGAGTTACCCAAAGGAGATACATGAGCCACCCAAATGTGTTATATAAGCCACCCAAAGGTGTTATATGAGTCACCCAAATATGTTATATGAGTCACCCAAATGTGTTATATGAGCCACCAAAAGGTGTTATATGAGCCACCCAAATGTGTTATATGAGCCACCCAAAGGTGTTATATGAGCCACCCAAAGGTGTTATATGAGCCACCCAAAGGTGTAGGCTGTGGCGTAGTGGTAAGCGCCAC
The DNA here is from genome assembly GCA_027575025.1 of Scotoplanes globosa. Classification (NCBI taxonomy): domain Eukaryota; kingdom Metazoa; phylum Echinodermata; class Holothuroidea; order Elasipodida; family Elpidiidae; genus Scotoplanes; species Scotoplanes globosa. Next base: position 7,063 of record JAODAI010238396.1, on the reverse strand, counting down.
GCTCTTGCACCACACTGCGTCTGTGGTTCAATCCCCAGTCGGACGTACAAATGGGATGTCCTTTCCTATAGCTAGAGGTTTTACTAAGGACAGTCCGGTCTTGCCCTTTACCCCCTCGTCCATTCGTTACATCTCAAAATTGATGAATATCAATTATATCCATTTTTACAGAGTTTATTTTGAGAAAAACAGCTTTAAGAATGAACAATAACACTAATTTTGTCATAAGACAGTGAAAGGAATTGCCTCAAAAATTAAATCTCATAATTTTTCTCTGTTTGGACTTATGGAAATAAAAGTAGGCGCATCAATGATTGTTTTTGTCACAATAACAAAATGTTCACCTTCCGACCACCTTTAGCATTTCAGCGATATAATTCCTGATTACGTAAACGAAACTCTGCAACATTAATGGGACCACCTGGATAATTGTTACATATGTAGCCTACATAGATGCCTGCCATTCATATACAAAACTATATATTTTTTTAATTAAAAATTTTATTTCAACATTTCATATCCGGGTAACTTCTTTAGCCATTGGCTAATCTTCCAGAAGGCCTTGTGACGCAACAAACAGACAAGGGGATAGAGGGAAAACCGGAGTGCCCGGAGTAAAACCTCTAGTTGTAGACATGGCCATCCCATTTGCACGTCCGACCGGGAATCGAGTCCCGGTCGCAGTGGTGCAAGAGCGTAGCGCTTACCACTACGCCACAGCCTACTGCTATGTAACTGAATTCCTGGTGAGAAGATACTGGCAACGGCTCAAGACAGTTTTCTGGCCTTCTTTCAATACATATGAATTAATTGATGATGTTGCCCTGATGTCCTCTAAGAGGGTAGATAGGACACAAGAATCCCTGGAGGGGAGAGGTTGGGTGCGCTGCCTTTGCTGTAATCCAGTGGTGTCATTAGGGCGCGGGAGTGCGCGATTCCCGCATTGCAGGTGGAAATCCTGCATACAAAAAAAATATAGGGGGGAATTCTCCCTCTAATAAAAAAATACCAACACCAAAAATGTTGCATAGTGCTTCACAGCATCATATAATGTTATGTTTTATATAATACAGCCATTTTAAGTAGTAAAAAACCTATATTGCTCGAATACCATATTTTTCGTGAAAAAAATCCCCCCCTGATTTCAAAACCCCCTCATTTCAATTCCTAGTGCCAACACTGCTGTAATCTCTTATCATGGTATACCGATGTGACGGACATATTTCAGTATATGCGGTTGCCTTGGCAATCTACTACTATCTTGTATCATGTTTGGATCATCATGATGGTCAATATACAGTGATCTGCAGCTGGTGTAATGGCCACATATATATGACCGCTACTGAACCTGTGGCTCCCTAACATTTGTCAATATCTTTACTCGGTCATCGACATGATTGATACGTTTCCTGGCCCTTTTCAACGCAGATGTTTTATGTTAGCCAACCATAGCATTTGATATAACCGTTGGATCATATAATCATCATCACTCCGTATTAGAATTCCCGACCTCCGTATTAGGAGTCTAATACTCTGAGCTAACTGGTCAGACTGAACCACTCAGAGCCTTTGACATAACAGGTAGAGCCACTGGAATACAATCATCATCACTCCATATTTGAACTACCGACCTCTGTATTAGAAGTCAGACTGAACCACTCAGAGCCTTTGACATAACAGGTAGAGCCACTGGAATACAATCATCATCACTCCATATTAGAACTCATGACCTTCGTATTAGAAGTCAGACTGAACCACTCAAAGCCTTTGACATAACAGGTAGAGCCACTGGAATACGATCATCATCACTCCGTATTTGAACTCCTGACCTTGCAATCACGAGTCCAACACTCTATCAACTGAACAACTAACCTGCCAGACAAAAATGACAATATCATGAGAGCTGACACGACTCGACTGGTTCAATTTAGTCAACTTGATAGAAACATCATCATGTTGTGGACTCTTTCATATTACAATGGGTCGTTGCGGCATGCAGAGGTTGTAGTAGGATGTCTGGTCCCAAAATTCAGGCCCTTGCCAGGCGCACCAACCCTGCAGACAAAACACAGAGAGTATTTGATGAATATTTGGGTCCAATATAATAATGAAGATTTATATAGCGCTTTCCCTGCCAGAAGGTCACACCCTCAGAGGGCTTCACAAAAGAAATAGATGTAAAGACAAACATGAGCAATATTAAATCATAGTAAAGTGAGAAGAGATGAGTTTTAAGACATTCTTAAAACGACTCAATGTATCACAGGATCTGACACTATCCGGTAATTGACTCCAAAGTGTTGCAGCTGCAAATGCAAAGCATTTACTTCTATAACATTTCCATATACACCATGTAATGTACCATGGCAGATCAGGTATTATATCTGTATTCCTCCATTGTGAGATAGAAGTTCTCACTTTCGCAATGTGCAGTGTGACAAACTGCATTAAAAAATCCAATAACTTAGAAAAATAATATTTCCTAAATGTTGGTATCAAAATAGAGCTGATGGTCTCTTCTTTCATTCTACAGCAACATATCAAGATTCAATTTCCAAATTGTAATTCAAAAACATCAGAAAAACTGAACAAGGGCCGACATAATACCTGATCTGCCATGGTGCATCACATATATGACCTGCTCTGACATAATGAGTCGCAAGTGTCCAAAATAAAAAAGTGAGATATTCTTATATTCAATTATTACATACAATTACCTTTCATTTGGTATATAACATGTATCATGTACTGTATCATGTTTATATCCACCTTTGCTTATGTTTAAAAGTACCGTATTGGGAATGTAATATTCATAGAGACATCCTTATAACGTGTGATTTGCATTAGGCTACGTTCTACCACACGCGTTAACGCACGCACGCACATATTTTCACCTGTAACTCAATATCTCTATTTCCGACTTCCGACTCATTATGTCAGAGCATTGTTATGCAAAAACATCAGGAAAAAATTACCAAGGGCCGACATAATACCTGATCTGCCATGGTGCACCACATATTACAATGAATGCAACATAACCTGCGTCACCAACGGCAGTACCATACAGTGTCGAACAAAGAATAGAGATTGTATCAGTGTTTATGAAACCAAGTTAAAATTGTATTTACTAATAATGAAATACCAAGAAATGTTCATTTTGCATAGTTGTAATTCAAACTGAATAATGAAATGTCCTATCTTATAGTTCACCTACCTAGTAGGATGGAGGACTTGTCATTCAAATCATGGAATTATTAACTTAAAACAAATCAATGAATGAATTTATTCCACTTCCTTGTGGTTTATACACAAACCAATAAATATGTTAATTACAGATAAGATATATCTCATAACAAAGTGAGGAGGCCTAATTAAATAAAGTATAAATGAACCTGGGGAAACTGAAAAAACATAAAGTAACATATTTTGAAGTATTTACTTAATAAATATATAATCATAATAGCGATATTATACATAACAATATACTTAGCTAAAATGATACACTTAGTTAAATTATGCACTTAGTTAAAATTATACACTTAGTTAAAAGTATGCACATAGTTAAAATTATGCACTTACTTAAAATTCTTTGAATTGATGAGCAAAAGTACTGATTGATGGGCATTCCTTTAGATTTGTTCCAGAACTGTGCCCCTTTATGTTTGAAAATAAATTCCTATTTGCATCCGGACACAAAAATAAATCATTCCATTTCCAGAAGGGATTGGTTTCAATTATACCCTAATGTTAACAGGAAACAGTATTATAAATGCAGGGAGGGCTTATAGGAACCATTTATTACAAGTGTATTGATAGAATTCACCCGCACCACATAAATCAATTTCACAAAAAGTATCTGTAACGCCCTTTTAGTACGATTTTTGGAAGGATATCTCTCCCGTTATAATTGTATAAGGCACAATACTGCCAGCACGTACAGAAATGACAAAGCAGTATTTTGTATTGTGACTGTTGTTATGGCACTTACTTTGTTCTGTATTTCTTTGAGGTCCTCTTCTCCGGTGTAGTGAGGGTCTAAGACAAGGAACTTGATGTCACCCGACCTACTGCTGAAATCAACTCCCAATATGGTATGAGCTCGGGCACCACCTCCTGAAAATGGACAGAAGAAACATTGTAGGAAAGAAATATCAGTTCTGCAGGAACATCGCTTCAAGCTGTATAATATAGTACTTGTGTAATTCAACAAAGTAGATCGGCTAATACATATTGGTATTCTTCAACTTTAAGGTAAATTGATTTATTTAAATTTTATTTCAAGAGGGTGGCTTTGTAGCTTGGAAGTAAACCTTCCACGGGGTCTTCGTCATCATAAACATATGCAGAAAAAAAATAGAAACGGTAAAAATGTTAAATTAATAAGATATACCAACAATTTCACAAATGGTACACTTGAAGTTTATCAAAATATGTGTAGGGAGAAGAGCTTTTCCTTCAAGATACGTACACTTTAAACTATGTACAGTAATGGAATATTGGAATATTTTAGATTTTTTTTTTGTAATTTGGAAAATTTATATGAGCTTTGGTGAAGTCATATTTTATTTGTAAAGAGGTAAGTAGAGTGCAGTATGTCCCTTCTGTATAACACTGAATTTCAGGTAAGTGGAGTGTAGTCTGTCCCTTCTGTATAACTCTGAATGTCCGGTAAGAGTGTAATCTGTGTCAGGTATGTATAGTGCTGTCTGTCCCTTCTGTATAACTCTGAATGTCAGGTAAGTAAGAGTGCGGTCTGTCCCTTCTGTATAACCCTGAATGTCAGGTGAGAGTGTAATCTGTGCCTTCTGCATAACTCTGAATGTCAGTTAAGTGGAGTGTAGTCTGTCCCTTCTGTGTAACCCTGAATTTCAGGTAAGTAAGAGTGCAGTCTGTCCCTTCTGTATAACCCGGAATGTCAGGTAAGTGGAGTGCGGTCTGTCCCTTCTGTATAACACTGAATGTCGGGTAAGAGTGCAGTCTGTCCCTTCTGTATAACCCTGATTCTCAGGTAAGTGAGAGTGTTGTTTGTCCCTTCTGTATAACCCTGAATGGCAGGTAACTTGGTAAGTGGAGTGCGGTCTGTCCCTTCTGTATAACCCTGAATGTCAGGTAAGTAAGAGTGCTGTCTGTCCCTTCTGTATAACCCGGAATGTCAAGACAGATACATGATTGACTTATTAAGTTTTCTGGTCTGTTTTAAACAATAGTGATATATGGAGCCATCAAGAGTATTTGATATATTAGTCAGAGACATTAGAGCATATCATCCATGGAATATATCATATATAGAGCTTGTAGCATTTGGTATATTAGTCAGAGATATTAGAGCATATCATCCATGGAATATATCAAATATAGAGCTTATAGCCTGGAGACCACCACATTAAACAGACCAACAGTAACCACATAATGACATGCATCTCAACGGTGCGGGACATTGTTCAACAAACATAGGATAGTTACAGAAATATGATTAAATGTTCCCCTAGACAGCTGGTAAGAGCTCTAACTCAACTCCCGCTGTAAATTTAAGATCATAAATATTATGGCCAGCTCGTCTTGTTTTCGTCAATACACTGAGATAGCCAAGAGGCAGACCAAAAACAACATGGATGACACGCAGGCTAAAATATATAAACTATCAATTCGACTCACAATGGCGGAAAAGCGTTATCACATATATATGAGAATTGTCAAAAGAAATGCCTGTGGATTATATCTATTGAAAGGACACATGCAGGCTCAAAAACCTTATTCTTCTGACTAGTGGGTGAATACTCTCCCGATTACAACAACCAGGACAACCACTAACATAATATACAAGGTTCTGACTAGTAGGTGAATACTACAAGGTTCTAACTAGTAGGTGAATACTCTCCCGATTACGCCAACCAGGACAACTACTAACATAAAATACAAGGTTCTGACTAGTAGATGAATACTCTCCCGATTACGCCAACCTTAGGACAACTACTAACATAATATACAAGGTTCTGACTAGTAGGTGAATACTATCCAGATTACGCCAACCAGGACAACAACTAACATAATATACAAGGTTCTGACTAGTGGGTGAATACTCTCCCGATTACGCCAACCTTAGGACAACAACTAACGTAAAATACAAGGCTTTGATAAATTTGGTTAATTTCCGGGCCCTTTTCAATGCAGAGATTGTGAGCCACCCAAAGCCTTCGATACGAGTTAGAGCCACGGTGAAACATCACAACTTACCGCTCATGATGGGTGTACCGTGTGTCTTGAAGTGATGAGACAGTTCCCTGCCTTTAGTTGCCAAGTCAGCTCCAGCCGACATGAACAAGATCTTAGAGGTTACCTGTCAACAAACAGATGTCATTCATAATAGATTTATTTATCAAATTTTTCTGGTCATTTTCAAGAGGAGCTGAACAAAATACATACAATTCACATTGCAATTCACATTGGGATGGTGTGAGGGCGATTGCTGCAAGAGTTAGGTGATTCCGGCCACCTCCGAAACTAGGGACAAAACCGGATCAAAACTGGACCAATGATGATGGTGATGATGAATAGTTTCCTGGCCCTTTTCAACACAGAGGTCATATGAGCCACACAAAGCCCATGGTATACCAGACAGTCAAAAGAGTAAAGAGTAAGTGTGTATACTTACACTAAACTTGGTAGGCCTACAATTGATATATTGAATATTTCAGAGTAATAGCCGGATGAGAAGGATCGCGGGGATTAATCGGGTAGAAAGGAGACAGTTAAATGATATAAGGGGAGATAGGGTTGACCAGGAGTCTCATGTTGTGAGAGATTTTAGGAGGGCTGGTGAGGATGGCGATTAGAGGGCCAGGGCTATGGATAGAGGGAGGGAGAGACCTATGACCAATGATGTGGCAGTTAATTAGTGAATTCAGAAAATACAAAAAACAAAATGGCCACCTAATTTGCATAATTATGCATATGTATGTGTTTGAGTTCCAAATTTTATCCTCTATCAATTTTTGATGTACTAGACGGCAAAAATTTAACGCTCCAAGGACCGCCAGGCACCGGAAAATCACAAACGATTGCA
>JAODAI010238285.1:0-10317 GCA_027575025.1 Scotoplanes globosa | reverse complement strand
ACCCAATTTGGGCTAAATTTACACTACGTAGAATGTTGCACCAGATTGCATCTAAGGACATTTCATTTCTCAAAAAATTTAGGTACGCTTCGCGCCGACTGAAGGCGGCGCTCCGCTCAGAGAGTGGACCATACAGATCAGTGGAGGAGACAGATCAGTAAACTGCATTGCCCCCCCCCTCGCCAAATGCCTCGCTACGCCGCTGATGGGACCTATCACCCTAATACTGCATGCCACACTAAATAATGATGACAAGGGAAAAGTTATAAAAGAGAGGACCAAAATTGGCAAAAAAGGGCAATTTGAATACACAAAATTAATCAATATATTAATCCCAAATATGATTTTCTTTGTTAGATTTCCACACAATTTTTTTTCCATGAAATATAATAATATAACAAATACAATGATATGAAAAACTGATAATTTTGATAACTATTCCACTTAAGACATCCGTCACATTTGTTGAAAATACTTTTGGTGGAATAGCTGTGGTGTGATAGCTAGTCGCATCCATATACATTATAGTTAAGAAACCAGGACAAGTTGGGTGTTATGTCGGCCCATTATCATATTGTAATATACATGCGATATGAAGCATAGGACTCATTAGCTACACATTTTTCATAAGAAACTCTTGTACAAGAAACTAGTACTAGCAACTAAAAAAAGTTAAGAAACATTTATTACTGCATTGAAAATCGTTAAGAAACTCCAAACGTTTTAGAATTGAAAATCCTAATAAATGTCTTCTTTTGTTGTATAGTGTGAACAGCATGCAGCAGTACTGTATTTTGTTACACTATTATATGTCCTAAAATCACCAATTTAACTTATTTGCAACAATAACTTCAACATACCATGTACTTCGATAGTAAAAATTAAGAAACGGCTAAGAAACTTTTAGTAGAAAAATCGGCAAAAATTTAAGAAACTTTTTAGTACTAGGGCCTGACCCCAGTTTGTTATGAAAAAGAGTGTATATTTGAAAATCAAAATCACGAAAGGAGGTACAGTATACGACTAAGGCTCACAGTTGAAAGGAAAGTTCTCATTTTCAGGCCATATTCAAATGAAAATGCTGTAATTCTTAAGTGATAAATCTTATGTTACGGTTCCTTATGTTATTTTGTACATCAATGCAACTGATTGTTGTTAGACATAGGTTAGCAGTCTATAAATATTTAAATAATAATAATATCCATATCATACACACATGTGACACACCACATGACAAACTGGATACTATGTCAGCAATCTTTATATAGGACTACTACATGTGTATCGTAAAATATGTGTTCTTCACACAGCCTAACTGTAATCCACCTAATTATACAGTACATACTGTATTTACAAAGATATACCATACAATTCTCGCACTGAGAGAAGCACTGAAACACACAAAGAAACCGAAAGGAAGACCACATTACTTGGCACATTAAAGTCGCAACTAAAAGGTCGGAACATTAACGACTTTGATGATGCAATGAACCTTGCGTAAGATCGAATTGGGTGGAGGGATATTATTACAGAGCATGTCGAATAGACGCGGACAATGAAGTAATGGCGCTTTATAAACGCATCATTGAACGTGACTCAACCTACAGTACTACCTACCACTACCGTACAATTCTACATAATATTGGGTATAACTGTGCTATATGTCACTTATACCATAGGTGATGGCAGAACAAACAACAAATACACACTATTTCTCCTCTCCAGTTTATGTCAACATGCACCAGTATTTACCGGCAACGGTGTAAAGACCGTACCCCATTCAATGGGCCATCGCTAAGTACAAAACCACACGCGGCTTAACAGCGCAATTGCCATGTTTACACGAAAGAGGACCAAAGTCCACGGTTGAAACAATATTTGCTTTTTAGGTTGAACTAATATACATGTATTCGATTGGTTGGGATAGTTGCTGTGCGTGTCTATTGCCATGCTATTAAAGCACGGGATGGATAGGTTACAGTCCACCACTGACTACATAGACGAGCATAACGGTGCAATGATGCCAAGATTGATTCCAGTACCTTTGCTCTACCTAATAAATAATAGATAAGGAAACTTTAACACTAGCTATCAAAGTTTAGTGATCCCCAAATAAGAATGAAAACGTCAATATCATTGCTCTACATAATAAATGATGGATAACAGCACTCAAAGAGTCACCCTACCAAGGTTTACTGATCCCAAAACAAAAATGAAAATATCAGTATCATCAATAATGGTGTTGCATCGGAGGTGGTGGCCGTATTTTAAGCGAAGACGCTCATCATTTTGGTGAATGCCAGCCTAAATGTCACTGCTTGTGTCTATTGCCATGCCAATAAAGCATATAGGGCAGGTTGAAGTCAACCACTGACCGCATAGAGGAATAGACCGGTACATTTATTCCAGTACCTTTGCTCTACATAATAAATAATAGATAATAACACTCTAGGGTCAGACTACCAAGGTTTACTGATCCCAAAGCAAGAATGGTAATATCAATATCATCAATAATGGCGTTGCGTCAGAGCTAGGTGCCTATGAAGGACGGCGACCAGATTTTAAGTGAAAATTATCATCATTTGGGGAAATGTTGAGGAACCATTTCTGGAACGGGGCTGTGTTTTAGTCAGCCTATATGTCGGTGACGCTGTTACACACAACATATGTTGCACAAAGATGTTTTGAAAATAATTTCACACATTGTAGACCTTTCGGCCACTATCTGCATTGTATATATTCTAACAAAACTTGGCTTGAAAATGATGCCAAATTCTCATTTGTAGCAACTAGGTCAGGCTTCTCAAATTATTTTAGGAAAAAAGCAATCAGGAGTTGCAGGAGGTTCTGGTAGAATGGAAGGATTTTATGCTTACAGGTATAGGCGGATGTATTATTATTAAATGTTTCAAGGAATTGCCTAAGGGCAGTGTTTGGTAAGAAAATGAGGATTATAAAATATTATTATTATTAACATTATTATTAACATTATTATTAACTTTCTCTTATGATCACAAGGTCACGAGTTTGAATCCGGATTAATGATGACTTATTCCAGTGGCTCTAACTGGTTTGTCAAAGACTTTGGGTGGCTCAGATAATATCTGCTCTGATTAGGGCCAGGAACCTACTCATTAATTTATTGAGATGCTAACTAACATCCTTGCCTAAGTTAATGCATTAATGTTTACAATTCAGTAGACACCCTCTATTAATTGTTTGTTCTCTTTTATTTCATGAAAGTGAACCGTTTCAAGAAGAGGTAGAAAGAATGGTCTGAATACACGCGTTATAACATTCCAACGAGAACATAAGATTTGTGCTTTTATTTATGTAACATGAGTTTATAATACCGATGTAGATTATGCTGTGAGCCAATTTGAAGCAAATGTTACGTGACGAAGGTCACTGACCATGCATCGTGGTGACCTCCAATGGGTTGTACCTAATAAGACATAGATAATCTACTGTGCAACACCAAGTGTTGCGTATATGACACCATTACAAAATATAACTACTAAAATTATTAATAGTAAAATAAAATATAATTTTTCCCCTAAATTTTTTGGAGTGGAATTTCCCATACTTATGCAGTAGCAATCATTCAACCCAATCACAACGCTGTTTTTACAAAATATAACTACTAAAATTATTAATAGTAAAAATATTTTACCCCTAAATTTTTCAAATGGAATTTCCCCTACATATGCAGTATAATGCTGCAATCATTCAACCCAATCACAACGCTGTTACACTAGACTGTATAAACACTGTGTCGTCCCCAATACAACAAAACTGTATAATAAAAACTATATTGCATTTGCTTGTTAAAATTCACATCAAAAGGAACCTAACCTTTTGAGTAAATGTTTGGATCAGCAGCATAGCAATAAACTACAGTTGAGTTGATAATAAATAATTATTTACTCTAAATTTGTAAAATTGCGGGTTCGGCATTGACGGTCTTTGACCAAATGGAGACCCTGAACAGTTTATTTACCAAACTACAACTTGTAGCTAAATCATGGCCTTGATGCCCTCTGTTTTAAAAGAAATAGAATTCCTGTCATACTAAGTATTCTCAAGATACTTTTTGATGTTCACCAACGCCTCATTGCTTACTATAGTTTACTTTTCACATTGTGTTCGTTTAGTGACCTCTAGCTGGACATGGTGATGTCTAAGCATAATAAGCATGCATGGCATCATTATTATGCTTTTTATGGTACTGTATAAATACTGTATCGGGGCTATGTTAGTACCAGATAAGTTAATTTTATTCAAGTCCCATCAATGTTTCTTTACGTTACAAACAAATAAACGGAATGGCCATCCGGGATAACTCCCACACTTTGCGGCCAGACTAGAATAACGAGACTGGTATGTCCTGACACTGGCCCACCATTTGAGGTCCTCATCCGATAGACGCTCCCCCCCCCCCACCAGGCTTAGCCTACGAACCGATTAGTTATCCGTGGAGTGGTCGCTGTATTATACAAGGCCATGCGCAGACAGCTACCAGGAGCCACTGGTGATAGTTGAGTGATTGTGGAGGAATTATAATAAATAGTTCAGAAGTGGTCAAAAGTTGCAACTTGTGTTATTAAAAATCATTGTGTTTACTTAATGTGTTTCTGTAAGCTTGAACATGAATTAAAAATATATATATTTTTGTAATCAATTTGGACAACAGTTTTACCACAAAACTATTGATATTGCTTATTTTTAGCCCTGTTTTTCTCAAAATGAAAGTATGTAAAAACGAATGAGTTACATTTAATAATTTTGATAACTCAATAAGGATCGTTCCTATCTGCTTGATATTTAGACCAATCCTACGGTAATCATTATTGTAGCTATTGAAAACCACCTAACTTAATTTATGACATTTTTAGTAATATCCTTGGTTTGATAAATTGCGTCGCATATATCATTTTATATTGTAGCGATAAACAAATTTCATTGATTGATCGGTTTCTGTATCTTGAGATTTGTAATAAAAGTGAATATGTGATGCACCACGGCAGATAGGGTATTATGTCAGCATTTTTTATTTTGAGATATGAAATGTTTTCCTCCAAACTATATCACATGTGATGTGCAATGGAATACGACTAGCCCCATTAAAAATATTAAGGAACTTTGAAAAATATTATTGTCTTTGTCTTTCTTTTTCTTTCCTCTTTCTTTTTCCACTAACAGCTCAATATGACCAAGAGTCGACATAATATCCGATCTGCCATAGTGCATCACATATACGCCTGGATGAAACATGTAATATCGGTAACAAGTTGAAACATATTTTTAGGTTTTAATAAGAACTCACGGTGGAAGTAGTCCAAGAGGTTGACCCTGGTATTTGTTGACCGTGTCCAGCCCATAGACGTCCAGTAGCTTATAGGGATTAATGGCTACGAGGATGCTACCGGTGTAGGTCTGTAAGGATAAGATAGAGATTGACAATCACTACAATTAAAGGAGGATAAGTATGCAGGATAAAAGCTACTAGAATGCTTAAATGATTAACATGGTATGTGTCAGACTATAATTTATATAAAATGTTGATACACCAAATGATCACCCTATTTTTCAACAATTACAAATTTCCCATTTTTTACTTTTTAATATTATATAGTACTGTAGAAAAAACAGATTTATTGAACATACTTCATTTTTTCACCTAATACAATGCCAACTTACATTTGATATAAATATAATATTATTAATAATACTAGAAAAAATCTTATACTGCCCCAATTTGACTTTTAGCTGAAATTGTTGTAGTATAGGTCATAAGGTCACATATTACGTCAGTTTTTCTGAATTGATTGATAAATGTATCTATTCCATTTAACAAATAATAAAAACATTAAACCAGTACAGTATATATATCAACTTGACGGAATTACCAAACTTAAGAGTCAATCAATTTTATACATTCAATATATATATCCGCTGAGCTAAAATGTCTAAACACAATAAAGATCCGACAAACCTGGTTGTGGACCATGAAACTAGGCATACCAAATAGCCACTTTAATAGATGTAAACTACTTACATATATAAGACCTTTCATGTACCTCTCCCGAAGATTAAAGAGTATCGAACCCTCGTGCAAATCTCTGTCAAATAGAAATGTGATACAAATGAGTAAATGTGGAACACTGTACCAGAGTTGTGCCGGGGCAGATATGTTATTATGTGTGGTGGTTTATAAGAGATGATGCGCCACACTCAGGAGATGCACGGTTTGATTGATTTTATTGTGATTAGCACATATATGTGTAGGTCCATGAGTTAGCAGCTAATTCAGTGCCAATTTGGCATAGAATCACCTCATATGTTTAGGTTATTAATTAGTATACACCTGGGTGAAATGAAGCAAGTATACTACAAAGTGCCTTGATCAAGGGTACATGCCAAACTGGCAGTAAGCAGAGCTGGAAGTTGATAGATTCCTGACTATTTTAAGGCAGAAGTTCTATGAGCCACCCAAAGGCTTTGATATACCAGTTAGAGCCACTGGAATATAAATATCATCACTCCGTATTTGAACTCCTGATCTTGCGATCATAAGCCCAATGCTCTATCAACTTCCAATCATTTACACAATGGTACATAGATCCATATACAATTGAGGTTGAAGTGTTAGTAAGCTTGATCTGCTATTCACTTTGGCTACTGTGCCTTGCACACAGACTTTTGTTCCTTCATACACATCAATCTTCCATTGTTCAAACATATACTCAGTATTTGCCATTGCTCTTTTTTTCTTTTGAGTCATATATATGTTGTTGACTTGATATATTGCATTATGTTGTGGAAAAACAAATAAATAAACTGATCTAACCAAATTTGAACCGGCAATATCATGATCGCAATCCTCTGGCCGTATCCATCTCGACTTCAAATACTGTGTTCAGTAGGCCTATATTTATGTTGTATTGTATGTATTCATGCACATATCTACATTGTTCCAATATATATACTTACATGGGGTAAGAGGGGAGGTAAGCTGTTTTAAAGAGCTCATAGTGTCTCTATAAGTTTATTGTTGGGTCAAGTTTTAAAAATATATAGAAAATCTTCCAGAAGTCTATGATTTTGGATTCCTCTGCCTCTTCACATATACATATGTCACTTCTACATATCCGGATGCATTGTGAGAAAAATGTGAACCAAGGAACGAACCCGAATCGGGTCGGTTTGTCGCCAACGAGTAATTCACAGTTTTTCAATGGTAATATTATTGAGTTCTAAACAAATATTATAATTTGATAAAATCAGTAATTATATAAGTAACCACCCAACGTGATCTCAAATGATTTTAGATGTATTCTACTGTAGTTGTGTACAATTGTTGTGTACAATAGTTGTGTAGTAATGTACAATTAAATGACTTACAACATTATACATGATTTTACAAAAATAGGTTTAGTTACACATCATTGGCTCAAAGTAGTAATTAAGGCGAACACCTTTATAAAACCTTTTCGAAAACAGTTTTTGCAAATAGATCATTCCATATTTATAACATTTTGTTGACTATATTTGACTACAGATGGGTGGAGGGACTTTCAAGGGAATGCATGAAATTCTTACTCAAGTTGTTTTCGGAATATGGCCACTTGAAGTTGGCAGGGGAAATGTACACGATTTCAAGAAATGTGATACTCGTGACATTTGTCCACATTGAATGCTCACACGTCAGTTATTTAACTGTAGATAGAGGACTCAAATTATCATTATGGCAAAGGAAGACAAAAATATGTTTAGCTCCCTATACATATTATATATATATGTGATAAATCACATCAGATCGGGTAGTTTTGTGACACGAGAGGTCTTCTGCCAAAATAAATCACTTGTGCAATGGAATGTGACAAAGTCCTTTATTTAGATTTTTTCCTTAATTTTTGTATCAAATTTAAACCAATTGTCCCTCTTCCTTTCTGTACTTAATAGCACGACCAAGGGCTGACGTTATGCATGATTTGTCATGTGGCATGATATATATGTGATGCACCACGGCAGATCGGATATAATAATAATAATTGATTTGTATAGCGCCCTATGTATAACAATATACTTAAAGGCGCTTCACAATTATTACCCTGGTCCATGGTAACATGTCAAATTTACACATCATCTGTGCACTTTTCATATAGGTCATTCCCGAAACAAATATGCCACAATAATGTGCCCCTTGGGGGGCTTCCCATAGGAGCTGCCACATAACGGCGCATCACTATAAATACAAATCACCTCGCAGGTACCCATTTTTACACCTGGGTAAGGTGAAGCAATCAAGATAAAGTTCCTTGCCTAAGGACACATCCCAATATAACCACCAGCAGTGCTGGGATTCAAACTCGGGATATTATGTCAAAATTCTTCATTTTCCTCCAAAATATATCACTTGTGCAATGGACTATGACCAACTCAATTAAAATAATTCAGTAACTTGGAAAAAGTTATATTTTCTTGATTTTGGTATAAAAATAAAGCAAATTATCCCCTCTTCCTTTTCGCAGTTAATATCTCAACACGACCAAGGACATTATATGTGATGCACCATGGCATATCGGATATTATGTCGGTCGTTGGCCTAATATTGAGATATTAGTGGGAAAAGAAAGAGCATACCATTATCTTTATGTTGATGCCGAAATCAAGAAAATATTAATTTAAGTTATTGAACTTTTTTAATGGTGATGGTCATATTGCATTGCACAAGTGATCTATTTTGGAGGAAACTTCCTTATCGCAACACTTAGAAAGCTGACATAATACCCGCTCTGTCGTGGTGTATCACATATACGAAAAACATTTACATTATGATAATTCACAGACAACTATACTATCATAGAATCCAAATCCAGAAATTATTATGTTTTACACAAACATTGAGTACCTGTAATAGGCATGTCTCAAAAATGATGTTTGAAGTAGTACTATACTCTTTGCGTTTATTCATATTTGTCACACATCATTATTCACAAATGCAATTTAAACAAAAATATGGGAGGATTATCTGGGGACCTCTGGTTAATTTGACGTGAAAATATTCACAAATAGCGTGTTCACGGAATACAATATTTAGGGATTTTCAAATATCAAATGGTGTAAAGTTATCTTTAGTACGTACTTCCACCCTTTATCATCCCCATTAATTTGACAGGTCACATATAGGCCTACATATGTATTAAAACAAAGTCAATTACTGCGACTATTTTACAGAAAATATTCTAAAATGAGACACTAATAGTTCAATGAATAGTGCTGTGCGTATCAATTTACTACAGCATACTTTTAGTTTTCAATGACTTTATAATATACAATTATATGCACTTTAGATTGGTGGAAGTCATTTTTCAAAACTGACATGGTTATTACAACTGCACTATTTGCAGTAATAGCTGTAAGTTATAAAGTGTAACATTTTCATCCTAATTTGAAATTATAGAAGATTAGCATCAACGTCAAATTTATAAACACATATTTTTTAGTCTTAAGTATTAAACAAACTTTTCGATCAATAGCTAAAGTTAATTTTCTGAGGAGTAAGCGCAATAGGTCCGACTTCTATTATCATGTGTTGATAAATATGTTTTATATTCTGCAGATAATATTGCTCGGTAAGTTTGATTCTGAAACCATAGAGTGTAGTATTATCCTCATACAAGTTGGACTAATTTACAAATTGAAGGATTCAAATTGGAATGAAATTAAATCGTTTAAACCTTAAATTGACAAATTACTAATTAGTGGACCACTTGACACAAAGTGAGTGTAATTTATTAATCATCACGGCTCACTTCAAATCCAGTCCATAGTTGACTTGTAAGCAGCTGCCATCCCGTCAAGACCAATTAATAATTCACCTATTCTACCAGACAGAGAAACATTCTCAGCAGTGCCAGCACTTGATAACAGTTAGTCACTTAGTCGATTATCGAGTACGATCAATTAAAACAGTATAATGGTAAATGCCCCAAATCAAGAAAAGCAGTAGAAAATTGTATACAAGTACCGTAGAGTGACAAGATCGTCAAAGGTTCCAATCTCGATAGCGTCATGTCGGATTCTCAGCTGCGATTTTTTGTCCTCAATGACGTGCAACTAAAAAGAAGAAAGAGCATTTTCATTATTACTATTATTAAACAAAGTTGTGGCAGGGCAGTAAAACACCAAATATTAATGTCAATAACTACTACTCTAATTAATGAACTTGGCTGGTCTTCCTTACAGGAAAGAAGACTTTCTTCAAGACTGAAGCTGTTCCACAATTCTATCAATGAGTTAGTGGCCCTACCC
>JAODAI010238174.1:0-10318 GCA_027575025.1 Scotoplanes globosa | reverse complement strand
TGAGCCACCCAAAGCCTTTGATATACCAGTTAGAGCCACTGGAATATAATCATCATCACTCCGGTGGATTCAAACTCTGGAGGCGAGAGATCTCGCCGAAATAAGATTCCTACTGAAAACGGGAGGCGAGATATCTCAGTTTAAAAACTAAATGGGTGAAAAATTAAATTAAAAAAAAGGGGAAAAAAATGTCTTTTTAAAAGTGGATCCCTTTGTTCCGAGTATCTTTGAAATGCTTCCCAACTTGATCTGGAATACCAGTTAACGTTTGAATAAATATAAACAAAACCGGCTCAAAAATCTCAGTTGCTCAGTGTATTTTATGTAAAAATGGTCAGCATGATAAGAGTTAATACAAAACGTGGCGCGCTCCCGCGTCCTGAGGGTAAAGGTGCACGGCGGCTAGGGCCACCTCTCGCGTGCAGTGTGTAATTTGAAGGGTTTTGAGGAAGGAAGTCTGCACGACTGCGGGACTACCAACATTTTAAATTGGGTAGTCCTTCGATAATTTTGGTTGTCCTTCATGAGCAGACATTTTAAAATTCACAAGTATATATTCGTATACCAGATTAACAACACTCAAGAAACATGTATGTTCCACAAAACATGAAAGACAAGTACACTATGCAGAAATTTACATTGGTTTCAATTGCAAAATTACTTTTTAGACCGAAGAACAACCTAATTTATCTTTTTGTCAAATTTGGACCTTCCACAATTCTGGTGAGTCACATGACTCTCAGTAATAAATTTCCAAGAGTCAATTTTAATGTCCAAGGGTCACTCACCCAAGAGTCAGGGTTCAATTTTAATTGTGTTATTTTCGATAATTAGCTCTAACATGGTATTTTTAGGCAAAATCACTCACTCACTGTTAGTTACCAATATGACTATCGGTTTTAATGTATATATCACTTTCATGCCTGCATATAATTGATTGATAATAATTTTGGTCCCTTTTCAACGCAGAGGTTATCTGAGCCACCCAAAGCCTTTGATATATATACCAGTTAGAGCCACTGTGATATAAGCATCATCACTCCGTATTAGAAATACCGACCTTCTGATCCCGAGTCCCACGCTCTATCAACTGAGCTACCTGGTCAGACAAATGAAGCTTAGATGCACCAGAAACCAGAATAAGAACGAAAGCATCTAGTAACTAATGAACTGGTGATATGTGGTGAATCTTGAGAACTAATATCTTCATTAATTTATATATAGAGTCAACTGTGTACAAAGTTATGTACAGGTACATGTCTCGTTGTTTGGTTAAATTTCAGAGGTGAAACATAATTGGATCGGAGCTACATAAGAAGTACATGTGGAGGAGCTACAGAAGTACATGCATGTACATATGTACACGTGCAGTTCATGACATTTCTGTTCAGACTCTGCACTGCACATTGCAGACGAATCTAATTGATGCGTCCAATTAGCAGCGACGGTGTCTGCTTCGGTAAGAGTGTTGGGGAGATGGGGCGAACGAGGAGTCCAACATGTACTGGTGGTACATATCATTCTAGCATGGATTACACACCTACAGTGAGTAGCTACCCTAATAGTGTAGTTGAACCTGTGGAAGCTAATTGGAAGACAAGAGGCACGCAGAGAACGGATGGCTTACAGTACGACAGGATTTCTAGAAGCTGACCTAGTTATTGACAAGATTAATTTATTGATCCAGTTTATTGTCCCTCCTTAGTTATTATCCCTCCTTACATCAACCCAAAGCCTTTTGTAACATACCAGTTAAGTAAATTGTCAACACGCAGGTATCGACCTTGGAATGATTAGGTTATATCATGGGGTGTGTGTGGTGGTGTTGGTGCCAGTGTGGTCACGTGACATGGAGAGATGACGTCATAAAGGTCTTATGCCAAAAGTTTGCGATGATATAGGTCAGTTGTATGTGTCATAATTGAAATGCTTTAATGACCGAGCATAGCTGTGTTTACTGCAAAAAAGGCAGAGCATGTTTCACTTTTCAAAGAACAAACTTCAATCTGGAATGAAAATTATCTACTTTTCAGGCAATCCAACAAGTCGAGGTCTAGCGAACTTAGGGACCGAGATTTTCAATGAGAAAACTTCGGTCTGGAATGATAATGATCTACCATTCAGCCAATCCAACGAACTGAAGTCTAGCTTAATAGCTGATTTGTATACAGACCGCGACTTTCAAATAGCGAACTTCAGACTGAGTTGATAATAAGTTTTTTTTAGAGTTTAATTCACTAAACAAAAAATGGTATTTCTCATCGGTCTTTAACCAATTAAATGAAGAAATACAAGCAACGCTGAGCTAGCCAACATCCTATATAGATTGTAACGTTAGGTCTAACGTTACTTGTCATCCTTAATCATTAGCCTATCTGTTGTTACAGTGAACAGTATTTCGATTAGAAGAACGAATTAAATAACCACTTTACTTGCTTCAAAATTGACGTCATCACTTCTCCCAACAATGATAGAGAATTAAACTTAACTCCGCCTCAGCAACCGCTTGACTACCCCACAGGCAATCTATCCGACTTACAAACCAAACTTCAATGAGCAAACTTCAGTGTGAAATAATAACCTACCATTCAGCCAATCCACTCCGCTGAGATCTATTAGACTTATAAACCAATCTTGAGCAAACTTCAATCTGTAATAATGATCTACCATTTAGCCAATCCAACTAGCCGAGGTCTAGCAGACTTATAAACCAAAATTCAAAGAGCAAACTTCAGTTTGTAATAATCTACCATTCAGCCAATCCAACTAGCCGAGGTCTAGCAGGCTTATTATATCCATGGTACCACTAAACGACTATCAATAATGTCCGGGGAACACAACATAATTTGATATATAGGCATTGAATCCATACAAAACACCCATGAGGCGTAAGAAACGAGACACTGGGTGGGGGCAACTCGACTGGAAGGAATCAAATGTTGCAATTCTATCCGACAGGTCCCTCTCCCGGGGAATGTGCTGAACCATTTAAAATGAATGACGCAGAAGACATTGTGTACATGAACTGGTTTAACCATTTCTACTGCAAACAATGTACAGTGGAGTGCTATACAGTGTTCACTGGTTGGGTATTATTAATAACAATTCACTGGCTGGGTTTAATGGTCTCACCATTTTAGAGCGTAAACTGGTCACGTGCACTAATAAATGCCACTTTTTACTTACCCATTTATTGAATGTATGCGAACACTGGTATTTCTAGTTTTGCACTTTTCATGCCTGTTTTACCATCAGTCGCACCTGTAAACAGTGGTATCACAGTACACGTTTTACTTATTAATATTAGTCATTCACAGTTTACAATAAATTGTGTCAAAATTGTCATTAAGGAACGTCGCACTTTAAAGTCCTTGCATTAGTAAGGCACCGTCTAAGCCCCATAAGGGGAGTGGCAGATGTTACCAACATCTTCAATAGGAATCTACTGTTTTTAATAAATAAATGTTTAATTTTCTGGATTATGCCAATTTATCCATTTTGAAAAAGGATTATGTTTAGTGAGACATTGAAAACAGACGTGGAATTTCCCAGAATTCAAATAATTTCCGGTGATTTTTAACTTACAAGGGTGATTTTCCTAGATTGTACTTTCTAATTAAATCCAAGTTACAAATGTTGAATAATGGATATACTCGCTGATCGAAGAGTTGTGCAACCGTCTTTTACAGCCAATGCTCGCCGTCTGGTGAGTTAGAGAGATACTTATTTTTACTTGAAAACATACCACCCCACCTATTTTTGTAATTGACATCATTGTAAAGTATACAGAAAGCCCTTTTATGATGTCAATGGCAATATCAGAGCAAACACAACACAAAGTTGCACTGCCATCAACTTCAACAGTAACTAGATTGATCACCCCATGTTGGATTTAGTGTGAAATGTCACGTACCTCCTTCTGCCGTTTTGACAGTCTGTTGGGCGGACCGGGGCCCAATGTTGTGACCGTTGACAACGGCTACGGTCACCTCGTAGACGGTGTATGGCTCCAGGCCCCCGACAACGCAGTAGTTCTCTGAGGCGGGACAGTCCTGCCACTGCTCACTGCCCTGGGCAGACTGCATCGTGTAGAATATCTGGAGGGGGAATACAAAATATATACAGGCTTACATACCACTTGTCAACTCGCCCGGACAACGTCTGTCAACGGTCATCGTGGGCAAGGGTGCCCGTTGCCGATGGGTTTTACACGCATATAATATATGAAGAGTTTCATCGCAAAAAGCGATAAAACGCCGTTTTGAAAAAAAATAGTTGGCTCCACCAGTACATAGCTCTCATTTGAATACACAATATAACACAAAAAGTATACAGGAATAATTAATTAGAAAAAAATTACAACACATTTGACATTACTTTTTATAAGGAACTACATTAAAAATCTGATACAAAAGACGAGTTTACACAAAACGGCTAAAATGGATATATCACGTTTTGCGATGAAACTCTTCATATATATAGCGTCGACTACTAAATAGGGGAAATATTTATTTATAATTTTTCGAAAACTACTATGCTCTTACCACTGGTGATGTCAATCAAACCATCTCCTGTATTACCAGACCCCAACTAACTCTTACTGAAAACCCCAATTAAAGGTTAAAGAACAGGAACATAAATAATAATTAGCAGCTTGCAAAAAAAAATGTGGTAGGCCCGAGACCATTTGTAGTGAGTGTTCCAATTATAAAAGTGGTACGCACTGCCCACAGGTAAACAAATATGAGAGATCACGGTTATTATGCTACTATACTTACTTCTAAAACCAACTTACTTATCGGGTTGTAAGGCTTATTTCACTTTACGATACTAAGCAGCTACTGAAGTGGGCTAAGTCCAAAGACTTATAAATTACAACTTCACATTGAGTGTGCAAGTCATTCAATAAATTTGAGGTCAAATTTTGATTTTTCAAAGACATTTGATTGGGAAAACGGTGATTGTCCATGGATAAATTTCAACAAACCCTCGATCTCTAATTGGTGTCAGGAGTCACTTCAAAACCCGCCACAGTGGAATGTCGTGGAAGATACTAATGCGTCAAGGTTCAGTGCACAGTAATAGTTACTGTGCACTGAACCATGACGTAGTAATATCTTCCACAACCTTCCACTGTGGTGAGTTTTGAAGTGACTCCTGAGCTTCATTTCATTGGCTTCTAGAGCCAAAAACTTTAAACCACGCCTGTCCAGAGCAATACCGTAAAATGATTACCTTACTATTCGCATAATTGCTTCAATGCAATAATATCTCGCAATAAGTCTGGCTAGAAACCAGCATTTCTCAGGGCCTTAAATTATTTAGTATTATTTAGAAGACTATCGTTTTGCTTCCAAGGTTCGGACACATTATCAATCACAGTCGCTATAGAACTCGAGGCGAAATGAATCCTCATGAAGTGTTGTGTACATAAAAATGTCACTGACTTGCACCTGCCCAGCTTACCACAAATTCATCGGCACTAGCGCTATGTAGTACACATCGGGTTCAGAAGTGTATTGCAATCAGTAAATTGGCTTTGGATTGAGCCGGCACAAAATTAAAGTTTTAAAGGGTATGTCACGCTTTCCACTTTATATCGCCGCGATACGGTTAGACGTAATAATATAATATGTCTAAAAGACATGTCACTTAATATTGCTGCGATATTATTACGTATCAAAATAGATATAGTACATAGTCCAGGAGCCAGATGGGTTTGTAACAACGGAAATCATTTTTCTGTGCTACAATAGACGGGGGAATACTTTTGACAGACTAATATTATAGGTGGATCGACTGCTTACAGTCATAATTGTGTGCTGATGACATCCCAGAGTGCATTTCAAGTGGATTCATGAACAATCACTGCAATCAAATATGTGCCAACATTAAAAGCAAACTTCTATGTAGTATTCAAAGCATGGGAGTGACTCGCACAATTATTGATTTTTTATAAATTTAAAACTACATTTATGATATATGTATGCAGACATATTTACAATCCTATACATGTTGTTAATATGCACGTACATCCGATATACAGATACAACTACATAGATGTGTGTGGAAAAGAGCGCATCCTTTAAATATTTATTTGTTGTGGTCTTTAATGATGATTTTTTTATTTGTAACAACGGAAATAATTTTTTCTGTGCTACAATAGACTAGGGAATACTTTTTAATGTTATAGGTAGATCGACTACTAACAGTCATAATTGTGTGCTGATGACATTCCAGAGTGCATGTCAAGTTGATTCATGAACAATCACTGCAATCAAATATGTGCCAACATTAAAAGCAAACTTCTATGTAGTATTTAAAGCATGGGAGTGACTCGCACAATTATTGATTTTTTATAAATTTAAAACTACATTTATGATATATGTATGCCTACAGATTTACAATCCTATACATGTTGTTAATTTACACGTACATCCGATATACAGATACAACTACACAGATGTGTGTGGAATGGAGCGCATCCTTTAAATATTTATTTGTTGTGGTCTATAATGATGAATTTATTCAAAGTAAGGGCAGTAGAGTATGTTGGTAGACCCGTGTGAATTAATGCTAAACAGACAGATGCGGACAGGCTACACCAACCACTTTGATAGAGCGGACAGTATGGACATTGCTGCTGTCCCGGGAAAGTTTCCCCAAAATCAATAAATTGTCAGCTAAATTGCATCGTCATATCAAACATACTAAATTGGCAACAGTTCGTTTTATGACACTTATATAATAATATTAGCAACGGTCGATCGACCCTTGGGGAAGATTAGCTCCACATAGCTAATACAGTTATCTGATAAACGCTCAATAATATAATTATTATAACTTAATAAATATGCACAACTGTGTGCAAGTATTAATTGGCACTACATGAAATAAACTCCCCAATCCCCACAAATATTCTAAACTTGTCAAGTATAAAGTGGAGGGTGCAGATAAAGACAAACAATCACTATTTATTTTATACTACAAAATTTACTTTAGATGCGGTGGAAACTTAAAATAATCATTTATTAATACCTACAGATCAATTGTGACAATTTAACAGTTATTACAATTGTTTCCAAAGGGAAATCACCACCTCAAAACGGTACGTTAGTATATATATATCTACGACCGTGGAAAATCCTCCGCAGTGTCTAATAAGTTAATGAGTACCAACAGCTAATATCTTTTGTGAGAATCTACGCTCCGCTCCAA
The DNA here is from genome assembly GCA_027575025.1 of Scotoplanes globosa. Taxonomy (NCBI): domain Eukaryota; kingdom Metazoa; phylum Echinodermata; class Holothuroidea; order Elasipodida; family Elpidiidae; genus Scotoplanes; species Scotoplanes globosa. Next base: position 3,100 of record JAODAI010238174.1, on the reverse strand, counting down.
CCATAGTGGCGCTAATCGCTTAGATGGTGCCATTGCCAGATTAGTGCCATTGCCAGATCAGTGCCATTGACAAAATGGCCCACCTTTGACAGATCAATTAACCCGACAGACTAACCCGACTAACCCGACAGACTCCCACCAGAAAACAAATGCGGCACTTTACGATGCGATTGCTCGATTTTCCATATCGACGCAGCTAGGTTACGTGAGCCACCAAAAGCCTTTCATAAATTAGAGCCACTGGAATTTAATTGTCATCAAAGTCCAACGCCCTATCAACTGGGAAAAAACGGTCTCCATGAGCTAACCCTGTCAGACGGAGAAGTTGCCACACGAGAATGTGTGTACTTTGCTACACACCAGTGCATGTCTCTCGTACAAATCAAACGGAGAGGTACACAATTACAGACATTCTGTATCACTGTGTACATAACGGGTGATTACACACGCTGCCATTTGTAATCTACGGAGACCCGCAAATTCAATATTGTCACGACATCGATCAATATTCACAACAGAGTCGGCGAATAACATATATAGATCTGTGCCATGAATTGTGGCGGTCGGTTCGAGGCCACGCATCTTTATGTAGACTCCATAAATAAAGACGTTTCGATCGGACGGCCCAGCTACTTGTTACAACTGTGTTTTTAAAACTGCTGAATACATCAGTTACAGTGACAATAAATCCAATAAGTGCATTGCCTGTATGCAGTACTTAAGACATAGCAAGCAATTTGTAGCCAAGTGTATGTATATAGGTAAACGCAACCCGAAAAGCATATTTTTTAAAACTGGGAATACATCTCTTTACATCCATTGGTAATAATTAAACCCCATAAAATAACTAAGTAGACCTATACTGTATGCTTACTATAGGTCGAGTAGACACCACCCTCCTGCCTGGAAATGAGGTAAAAACATGAATTTAACTAAGTTTTTAGGAGCAAAATAGAGGGCGCTGCTCGGTGACTGTCGGTAGGGTTTAAGGAGCGCGATCGCGCTGGCACTCCTTAAACGTGGCGGCCTGGCTTAGAGTTAAATTTTTAGCTCGGTGTATGCATAGGTCAACGCAACCCATTTCAATTATATGTACTTCAACAATACAAAGCTCTATGAGTAAATAATTCATATTGTGTCTTCAAAAACAACTCAATTCAGTATACTGCATCAATTGATTAATGAAGCTAACAATTCTGTTGCACTCACGATACATACATATATGGAGAAATACTGTACCGTGCAATTGATGCTCTGATAAAATATTTAGGCACGCAAGCCAGGCAACACCTTTTGAAAATCAATTGTAGGCCTAGTAGCTAGCACTTCCAATACAGCGTTACAGCTGGGTCTTCAAAACAAATGGATAGAGTACATAAAAACATCCTTCATAAATCTCTTTAATACACAGCACCAATGACTAATGAAGCGAATCAATCCGTTTCACTCATTGAATGGGAAGACTTACTGTGCCATTGTTGTTCAGCAATAATATTGAGGCAAGCCATGCATGTCCCACCATTTGAATATACCGTCCCCGATATCACACCGCAGCACCGCTGTGTGCATGTATGGCAAGTCCAGCGTGCACTATATAGAATCGGCGCACATCGCTAGTACTATAATTAGCCACATTGTATATTTGTGCCTGTCGAATGTATGGCAGGCCCAATGTGTATTAATTAGAAACGTACCGGGCAATATCAATAGAGTCAGAGCACCGCTAGTATTACAGGCCTGGAATTAAACAAAGGTCACAGAGGCCATGGCCTTCGTATTTTTGACAATGCAGATCTTCACGTATGAGAATATCAGGAGAGCTATTTTGGCAGCTCCTGGGAGATTTTTTCGCTCTCCTGAATGTTTCACACCATTTTTTTCCTGGTCTATATTTCTAGCACAATAAGGCTAAATGTAACGCAATATATATCATTAATATCACATTGCGATTTGTGACCAATATTAGCATAGTAACATGAGTTTTACCCCCAGATTTTTTGTAGGAGAGCAATCAGCGCGATCGCGCCGGCGCTCCTTATAAATGAAGGTCCGACAATGGCCCTGCTGCCCTTCAGAATAGCACATGTGTCAAGGCCATAGTGGCCTTCGTGCCCTCATATACATCTTTTCCATTCAGTGTTGCCAGTCACTTCATAGGTTTCCGTCTTTATTCGGTGTGGTCTCTATTTGGTGCTCCATAAGACGTTGATCTTCCGACACAAAGATGAAATTGTAGGGATATTGAGAGAGACTGCTTGTGTAGCTGTTGTAAATCTTCTGGTATGTTGAGTTATTGTCTTGGTAGGCCATAGCATACATATGGCAATTATAATCATACCTGGCAATATCAATATGGAGTCTGCCTACAGATATTAGCCACATTGTGTAAGCGGTGCGTTCAAAAACAAATGGAGCTGGATCTTTGATAAATCTATTCAATAGCATCATGCCGTGACTAATGAAGCGAACCATTATTCTACACCATATAGGAGACATACTGTGTGCAATTGTTGTTCAGCAATAACAGTGACGCCAGCCCCGCAAAACCAAATTTGAATACATTCCCCAATATCATACCAGGCGGTAACATCAACCATGAGATCCGCACTGTATCGATATTAGACACATTGTATAGTCTTCCTGGTACGGGCGTATGTAAGACCTGTTGTGTGCACAATAATTAGAATCATGCCTGGCAATATGGATTTAGTATTGGCGTAGGTATTGGCGTGGTACCCGATACCTCGATACCCGGTTGGACGTGCAAATGGGATGGCCGTGTCTAAAACTAGAGGTTTTACTCCGTTTCTCCCCCCCCCCCCCATTTCCCCTTGTCCGTTATTTCCTTGTCCATTTGTTACATCACCTCTATTAGCCACATTGTGTGTCTAGGCCTGCTGCGTATATATGGCAGGCCAAATGTGCAATAATTATAATTATACATGCAGGGCTCGACTTAACCACTATCTCGTGCAATAATTATAATTATACATGCAGGGCTCGACTTGACCACTATCCCGCTGGTTCGCGGCCAGCAACATTTGTGTCGGGATAGTTAAATTTCATTGTCACTAGTACGGTCAAGAAAATTCACTTTAAA
>JAODAI010238063.1:0-10318 GCA_027575025.1 Scotoplanes globosa | reverse complement strand
GTCTGCTTTATTGATTGTTTTATATTATTATGCATCCGTATGTCAGTTTAAATAATCCTGTGGACTTGTCCTTTAATAGGTTGTTGTGACTTCTAACAGAAGCCTTCAATATTGCTTGTTTGATGCAAATTAACGGATGCCCGTTCCCTAAAAAGTAGCCGGTCAGGTTCGCAATGTGGAATAACATATTATGCTAGAGATGAGCAAATACGTTTAATGCGAAAGCATTGAGAAAATAATATAGAATTCCTAAGACATAATGGCTGGGAACTTTGATAATCCAGAAAACAATGGGTATCCGTAGATTTGCAGAATAACGTGTTTTGTAATGCGTTATCCACATAACAAACTATGACGTCCAGAAAAGGAATTTTAATTTTAGAGTATTCAAACGTGAATTTTATGGTAGGAAAAAAAATGTTACATAATGAAAAATGAAGAATTCTCACCATGGGGCCAAATGAAAAAATATCAATATATCTACAATAATGACTAGGCTTAAGAAGGTTACTTGAGAGTAGCCTCTCTTCCAATGTAGCCATAAAGATTGGGCGTCATTTTTCTGCCCATGACAGTACCGTGCGTATGTCGGTAATATTGACCATTGAATTTAAAGTTATTATGCGTCAATATGAAATTGATGATATCCGAAAAGTCTTTGGTGAAGGTATCTGAAAATCCCTTGGCTAATAGGACATTTTTGCATGCTGAAATTCATTTCGCGTGCGGTATGTTGGAGTATAGAGCTCCAACATCCATGGTGACCAGAAAATCATAACGTATATATGTACTTATGTGTGTATTGACCTACTAAACATTAATTATATCCGTTATTAATGTTATTATTTCGTCTTTTCAATCATTAAATGGGCTACTTTCATTGCTTTTCATTCAGATGGTCTTGGCGTTGTATACTGTTCAGAAATGTTTGAATGTCATCGTGACAATGACACAGGCAGTATATGTGGATCATACATGGATACATCGACTCTCTGCTTATGTCACCCGATGTGTAAGTTGTTCGGTGATTGCTGCTATGGCGTCCAACTCTACAACTCATCCTGTCACCATGATAGTACTATTTCAGACCAATTATCCGCTGTAGCATCCATGACAGTTTATAAAAACTATTACCAATGCAACACCGATCTGGTGTCGAACAAAAACATCTTGACGTACCGGTACTGGATGGTATCTTCCTCTCCATATACTTGGCTTGGATCAGACACAGACGGTGTGGGATCTAGTAATCATGGAAAAGAAAGGGTGGTGGGGAGACTTCAGGATGGTTTATCAAGTATACCAGTAGTTGGGAGTGACGGCGTCACTTTCAGAAATATATATTGTGTTATCTATTTCCGACAACCTGATTCTCTTAGTCCTTGGGCAGTATCTGCGAATTGTACAGATGATATGGAGTTTGAAATATTGACATATGATGTTACAGTATATGAAAAAGTCCAGTTCTACATGAATATTGTGAGGAGGTGTGGTTTCTTCCACCGTCTAGTTATCAATTTGCTATACTGTCAGTGATTCCCTGCCATACACTCTTCGGCGAATTCATCGATATATGTAGTGAAAATACACCCAACGAACTTAGTCAACAATGCGCTGAAATAGCAGCTCCTCTGGATGCAGGTGATGATGTTTATAAAAACAATTATTGTCTTGAGTGTGACTTCATATATAGACTTCATAAAAGCTACTATATCTTCGAGTCATGTTTTCCTCTAGTCGGATGCGGTAAATGTATACCACCCACAATTGTTCCAATTTCGATCACCTTTATTTTCGGTGGCCAGACCGGTGGTACCACTATTGTTAGAAATCAAGTTCCATTAGAAATAACATCCAAAACATGTGAAGACGGATACGTATTTGATCCAGTTCAGTCGACATGTATTATAATATCATGTCGAATAGGATATCAGTTGGACGATCACATGTGTGTGAAATAGGGAATACTTGAAGATAATCCTGAAGAATTATGTCATGAGACGACATTTTTAATTTATGTTGAGTGGCAAACTGACTTTGGTTAGGTCTATTCAAATGGTTCCAATTTCGTTTTCAAATGCCTTCCTGATAAGTTCTAAATGTTACCAATGTTAAATAACTACAGCAATTGCATCATATCATATTATTTCAAACGGACTACGCAGTCTGATCAGCTAAGAGAACTCATCATATATATAAAGGTGAGTGCAAAAAACAAACACAAACAGGGTGAGTCCATTACAAAATCAGAACCGAACCTTGGGCAGAGTACTGTCAGGAACGGGATATATCCCAATGCTGACACATTAAAAAAGTCCATGTCTATGGGTTTCTGACCACCCACTAATAAACAGTGACTTCACCTTCGTTGCTCACTCCTTTATAAACTGGGTACTGGACTATTCTAACACATATTAAAAAATAATTAGCTCAAATATATGTTAACCTTAGGTGTTTAATCGTAATAATTGGCTGATTTAGTATTGAATTAGTGTGAGTTTGGTTACAAAATATCCACGAATTGTAAAGAAACGAGGTCCAATATTTAATAATGATTTGGCTATTCTGTCAGTGAAACTTGCACCCGTGGAATATATCGGACTTTAATCATACACCACATGTGGGCTAGCACAGTAATAATAGGATGTGACCTTTTTGTCAGCTATTATTATCGGTGACGTATACCTTTGTTCAGCCCAGACGCCAATTTGAAATTGGGCGGCGAATATGTAGTATGGGTCACATGACTCACATCACGTGAGAAGACGTGTTCTTCAATAATACAGGGGAAATCGGTCTACTCAATTGAACAGCGAGTAGATTGCAACTCTAACACTCACAAATAATTAATTGTTACTGTTATTATTTTTCACCTTTATCGTCTACAAAACTTACGAGAAGGGAACTTTTCACCGCCCCTTCCCCCAATCACATAGCTATATACGTCATTGGAATTAATTAATTAATATATTTAAGAATGGTTGAATATGTGTATGGATGAATGTATGGATGTATGAATGAAAGAATGGAACTTCCTTATAAAAGTCACAACAAAGTGAGGAGGCCTATGTGTACGCTCACACGCACACACATACACACACACACACATCATATATATATATATATATATATATATATAGTAAGTGTAATGTATATATATATATATATATATATATATGTTTGGGAGGTGCATCCCCATAAGCCAACAAATTACCCCAAATGCCGATTGCGAAACTGAAACTGGGAATTGTATTGCTGGCATGCAGCAAATATATTTACCTTTATAAATATATTTATATTTAATATTTTCTGACTTTTTAGCCTACCCGTATATATTTTTATTTGTAATCTAAGGTCATGCAATTCCAATATATCGCACATAAAGGATATGTCATACATATATGCCGGATTTCTATCAAAAGACCTAATTATTAACCTAGACATTTTTAAACATCTCCCTGTCGTTAAAACTATATCAGTTGTGTGGAACAATAGTTTATATTCTATCATTACACGATAGTACATGACTGTGAAACGGCTAATATTCATAATATTATTTGTTTATTTCCAGTGTAAATATATATTTCTAAATTGGACATTAAATTTCACAATACACTATTCACAATTAACATACAAAATAAGAAAATTGTTAATCCAAAGTAACAAAAAAACATAATTATAAACATATACATATTCCTAAACTATAAACAATGTACACTGTAAAAACACATTGGTAAAATTTGACCAATGTGTAACACTTAACGGTTACTACGAAAATACGTTTAAATATTTACAATCAATTATGAATATTATATATTATATATTATATATATATATTATTATACGACTATACAATTTTAAGAATAATTATAATATCACAACAAATTCTTCAAAGTATCGGTCTGTATATACATATATACATACCGATACTTTGAAAAAAATATTGTGATATTAGAATTGTTTTTAAAATTGTATTCATAATTTATTGTAAATATTTAAATGTATTTTATTTTATTGCAGCCTGATATATAAATGCATTTTTATATGCACATAATTATTCTGTATTTTGGTCTGATAGATTTATTTCTCAGATTATATGAACAGAGACATTATGGATAATTTTCATTTTTGTGAATATTTGTAGTGATTCAATAAAGTCTTTCATGGAAGCATCATTAACCTTTGATAGTAAGGCGTCAAATCAAGTTTAAACATTTTGGCACAATATTTTAGAAAGCTGATTATTATTTCCTTGTCTTTAATTAATAAAAATGATACCCAGTAGGAACCGCGTAAACTAAATGTGGTAAGATACTAGCAATACAAACTCTACATTTACACTGAAATATGGAACAATATAAGTTTAAGTTGAAACGATAAAATTATTATTCGGGATATGTGGCTTGTAAAATTCAATATATTGTCAATGGAAACTCCTAGGTATACGGTTTGGGATGCTCTCTCTACTTAAGAGTCTTGCATCACTACTTTTTCTGCTTTTGATTTAAGAACACCTTCATTCTTGATGTTGATATTCGCAAAAATAATTTCCTTTGATTTCTTTGAATTAAAGAAGTAGGTGTTTCGTTTGACACAAATTAACTGTGTCTGTAGTGAATTCTTGATAATTGAATTGGTCTTGCATGAATGTGTGTGCGTTTTGAAATATTGCATGAAATAGCTGTGTCATCTGCATATTTAATGACATGACAATTTGAATTTGATCGAATTTGATCGGTATATATAGTAAATAGAAGTGTAGACAAGGGTCCACCCTGTGGAACACCAACATTAATGCGTGATTGTTGGGATAACCCTTTAGTTAGCTTAATTTGTCTTGACCAGTCTTTAAAAAAATATTAATCTAACATAGTATTAACCACGGTTCATCAATAACAATACATATGTCATGCATTATAAAATTCGAGAGAACTGTATTAAAAGCACTTAATAAGAAATTTAGATATATAGTTGTATCGTTCTTCCAAAATTACTAAGTCAAGTCTACAAAGTGTAAATTTGAAAGGTGCTCAACCACGGTATTACGTGGGATACTTTATTATTGTATTAATAAATGCCTATTTTTATACAATGAACATGATTGCTCGATTCTGGTTTGAAACATGTCCTGAAATACAGCTACAAACTGTCGGCCACGCGGTATAGTGCTAGCAGTACATCACACATCAAAATTCGAAAAGTTTTAAAAATTGGCGTAACTTGACAAACTATTTTGAAAATTACCCACATAAAACATATTGAAGCTATATAAACATCAGATTTGCGTGGCTGGAATGAGACAGCCGTTCTCGCCTAGGAAATCAGCATTTTTCCATATAGGTCAAAATAAGTATCACTATTAATACTTTTTAGTCAATCTAAAAAAACACTCAGGCTGATAACTATTATTTATATGTGTGCGCCCTGCATGTACTGTATACACTCTAAAAACTATTCGAATTTACGTCAATTTTGAATATAATCTGGTAAGTTTTAAATAGAATCTGGTCAATTTTGAATATAATTTTCTCAAATTTGACTAGATTTCTAGGAAGTATCCATGCGACAAGTATTCTGGTCAAATTTGACTTGTTTTTAGAGTGACTGGTGATAGATAGCAAGATAACCACAATCAATGTGTTGATAAAAAGTCACGTGACATTGTGAATATGTGCCTTTAAGATTTGTTTATAGCAATTGGAAAGCCGAAAATATTATAATTTTACTTTGGCGTAACATCATTGTATATTATTATTTAGATACTATACATATACATTTCTCAAGTATAATTTTTGACGATAATTTCAGCCACTTTGGAATAGTACTGCTGTTAAAGTAGGCGATATTCCAATTTTATATAGAAGTTGGTATCAATATGGGGTTTGTTTTATACATGATTTAATTGCGGATGATGGAAATTTTTATGATTTTGAAACATTTGTTAAAATATTATCAACTAAAACACATTTTCTGTGCTATTGTATTTTATTAAAGCTATTGAATCAAGATGGGGAAATAACATTACTGCTTTTAGCCATGATCAAATAACTTTTTTACTTGTAAATCAATCACGATAAATTGATCAAATCGTTAAAACTACCGCATAAGGCTTATTTAAAATGAAATGAAACACATCATATTTCTAATGATGACTGTCATTAGTTTAGTGCTATTCCTTTAAATTGTTCTTCAGATGTTTCCATAAGATAGCTCCAAAGTCGTTTACTTCACTGAATAATTCCAACAAATCGGTATTTATTTGTAAAGCGATACAGCTTGACTTCAGTTATATACAATTTGACTTAAGTAAAATTGTATTCCACTTAAGTTGAATATAATTTAAATTAAGCTCAATTACATTATACATAAGCTAAATTCAATTTCACTTGTATTCAACTTAAGTTAAATTCAATTGCACTTAAGCTGAATTGTATTCCATTCCAGTGGAATGTGATTGGTCAGATAATGTGGGCGTGTTTTATGTGTATAGGGCGTGGTTTCGTATTTTCGATCTGAACGCAAATAAGGTAGATGTACTGTAATCATACAAGACTGCAGTGCTATTTTCAAGCACAGTGTATCGTTTGTGCTACTATTCATGCATGCGTTTACAGTTGTAATAGTTGAATTTAACTTAAGTGAAATTAATTACATTTAATTGAAATTGGCAGGTAAATGTTAAAATGGCTTGCAATGGCAAGCCGTTTTAACATTTACCTTCCGATTTGACTAATAAGTGCAATTCATTTCAGATTATGTGGGCGGGGTTTATGTGTATGGGGCGCGGTTTCGTATTTTATTTGGATCTGCATACAAATAAAGCAGATACACTGTACATATACATGACTTGCAGTGTTGTTTTTAAGCACAGTGCATCGTTTTTGTTAATATTAATGCGTGGGTATACAGTTATAATATGGCCTTAACGTATAAGGCTCATCGATTACAAATAACCTAGCGAATAAGTATCATATATGCAAATCGTATTGTGTATGTGGGCACGTGTTTGCACATTATATTTTTTAATTGACCAATCACATTTCACTGAAGTTAAATTACGCAATTATCCAATCACATTTCACTGATTGAAGCTAGATTGCAATTGACCAATTACATTTAACTGAAGCTAAATTCAATTGCACTTAAGCTAAATTGTATTTCACTTAAGTCAAATTTATTTTAACTTAAGTGAAATTGAATCTATCTTTATTTCACTTAAGTATAATACAATTACACCTAAGTCGAATTCAAATTCAACAGATGTATTCCACTTAAATGGAATACAATTTCACTTAAGTGGAATACAATAAGCTAAATTGAATTTAACCTAAGCTAAATTAGATGTAAAATGCTGTATTTCACTAAAGTGAAATTGAATTTAGCTTAAGTGGAATACAATTCAACATAGGTTAAATTTAATTTAGCTTAAGTAGAATGCATTTCACTTAAGTAAAATAGAGAGGTAAATGTTGAAACGGCTTGCCACAAGAGCGACACACACACCGTTCTGATACTTTTAAATACGACATCCGAGGCGTACACGCGCAACGGTTGTAATTTATATATATATATATATGCGCACTATGGACTTGTGAAATCATGTTTTTGTCCATATTTCCATATTGTATAGGTGCAAATTCGAAAAATATGCCAGTTAGAACCATCTCGGGATCCATAGCTACACACCGATATAAGTTGTGTGAGTCAAGAAGCCGTAATAAAAAAGCCTTTTGATGGACAAACATCCAAACATTCAAACGTCCCACGTAAGTGTTTTTACATAGATTAAGAATCCGTAAAACCCGAACAGGTTAGAAAACTGAAGCAAAGAAAAGGACTATTTTGATGCCGCTTGCATCATGTGGTCGCGCACCACCACTAGCCAGATTCATGGGCGACATATTTGTCATCCCTCCAAACATAGTCCTTAAAACATTTTAAATTAAATTTAGGGGGTATTTGTCAACGTTTTCCCTACAGTTGTGGTATACAAATATTGAAGTAGATTACTTTGGGTATACGTTCTGTGAAAATGAGGAAGATCGGCCATACATTTGATATATTTTATAATACTAGTGGAAAGGCGGAGTAATTTCACATTTTCGGGGTATGTTAAGAGGCATATTTAACTGATTATATGTATGGCTCTCTAGCTCAAAATCTAATCGCACTTGGTATGGATTTTTTTAAGTGCCATAATTGATCAATTGGTTAGCTATCCGATGAGGGGTTGCATGAGCCTGCCGCAAACTTATACAAGACGCCAGAGACCCTGGCATGAGCCCACATTAGTGTGTAAGTCAATGGAGCAGCTAATTGTGGTGCGCAACCTAATGTTGTATGGTGGTTGCACCCATTTTCGGTAACTTAAAAACTTTTTTAATTTAATGTGTTATTTGTTTGGGTAATGCATAATTTGCGTACTTAGGCGCTAGTAACACTTGTACTGTTATGTCACATAGGGGGCACCCATAGATACGACAATTACCGTACAAGTCAATGCTATAATTGTAAACGCGTACCTACCAAAATTGCATCGCTAGTGTAATGGTTGCACCTGATTTGGTTAACTTAATAACTGTTAACCTTTCCAAATGCATAACACAAAACATAATAACTTAAACCTACCTCATTACCTTTATCTGAGTGTTTTGTTGTTTATATGTGATTCTTAATTCCATCGGTTGTAAATTAATAATCTCGTTGTCGTGTTTTGGACAAAGTTGAAAGTGGTGATCAACAAAAACGGTTTATTTTTTCGGTTATGTACAATATATATATACGTACGTAATCAGCAATTGTACTTGTGGTATACATTGATACAAACTGCATTTATGTGTTCAGGGTTTGACCTCAAATGACCTCTGACCTCCATCAGATATAACACAGGGCTTTTATACATTGCAGTAAATCTTCGTACCAATTTTGAATGTTGTCGGAATTGAACTTTTCGAGAAAATGTATGTAACACCATTCACATTACATTGTTCAGTACATAACACCATTCACACTACATTGTTCAGTATAGATAACACTATTCACACTACATTGTTCAGTTCATGCCACCATTCACACTACATTGTTCAGTATAGAACTATTCACACTACATTGTTCAGTACATAACACCATCCACAGTACATTGTTCAGTTCATAACACCATCCACACTACATAGTTCAGTTCATAACACCATCCACACTACATTGTTCAGTACATAGCACCATTCACACTACAGTGTTCAGTATATAACACCATTCACACTACAGTGTTCGGTTCGTAACATCATTCACACTACATTGTTCAGTACATAACACCATCCACATTATATTGTTCAGTTCATAACACCACTCACACTAGTGTTCGGTTCGTAACACCATTCACACTACATTATTCAGAACATAACATCATTCACACTATATTGTTCAGTTAATAACACCATTCACACTACATTGTTCAGTTAATAACACCATTCACACTACAGTGTTCGGTTCATAACACCATTCACACTACATTGTTCGGTACATAGCACCATTCACACTACATTGTTCGGTTCGTAACATCATTCACACTATATTATTCAGTTCATAACACCACTCACACTACAGTGTTCGGTTCGTAACACCATCCACACTACATTGTTCAGTTAATAACACCATTCACACTACATTGTTCAGTTAATAACACCATTCACACTACAGTGTTCGGTTCGTAACACCATCCACACTACATTGTTCAGTTAATAACACCATTCACACTACAGTGTTCTGTTCGTAACACCATTCACACTACAGTGTTCAGTACATACCACCATTCACACTACATTGTTCAGTACATAACACCATCCACACTACATTGTTCAGAACATAACATCATTCACACTACATTGTTCGGTTCGTAACACCATCCACTACATTGTATATTGTGACTTAAACCAAAAGTAATAATTATACATTAATATTATTTGAATGGCTGTATGATAATATCTGTAATTGGTTATTATACATTGTTAAGTTCATACCACCATTCACTACATTGTATATTTTTACTTAAATTCAAATTAATAAGGATAAAGGATAGTGAGGGTAAAGAGGGTGGATATGAGCAGGTTGGATGATATTAGGGGGGAGGTTGGGATGCATGACTAGAAGTCTGACAGAGAGACTGAGTAGGGGCAGAATGAGGTGGGCTGGGCATGTGGTACGGATGGATGGAGGACGACTTCCAAAGATGGCGTGGTCGCACAAGGAAGTTGGTAGAAGGGGTAGGGGGAGGCCTCGTTTGAGGTGGAAGGACTATGTTGAGAGGGATTTTAGGAGGGCT
>JAODAI010237952.1:0-10318 GCA_027575025.1 Scotoplanes globosa | reverse complement strand
GAGATCTTGGGTTCGAATCCTGGGTCGGGCCTAGTAGTGTGGGTTTTTCATCCGAGAGCAATCACGGTTTTCCCATGTGAACGACTTTCTCAGATTAAAAAAATCCAAATTTGACTTCAAATTTATGAATTGGAAGACCACCCAATGTGAAGTTGTAATTTAAAACATTTTGCTTCTTCCAATTCGGTGGTCGCTTAGCGTCGTAAAATTAAATAAGCCTTCCAGGCCGATTATATATGGAACGCTGGACTTTCAAGTCTCCATTGAAAACATTACTACAAGCAAGTCTATGGTTAATTTTTGTTCATCGCATTAAAGTTTGGAATAATGCGCTATATAAACACTGATGTATTAATAATAACAACAGGAACAGCTATAAATCATTATCTGGTGAAAAAGTGATTATTTACTTGTTGTGTATATCTGTTGTCATATTTCCAGAATTACTTGGTCCTGGAAGATTTTGACAGATGCCTTTACGAATGCCCAGATATTCCGATGCAGACACGGTTATGATGGCGGACTGTGCACATGTTCAGCGAAGCCAATCTATTATTAGTCGATTTATCACAAACAAATATATATAATATATATATATACGTATATTGTATGTATACATAGATCTTGAATTATAAACAATTATGATTGGTTGATTTATGTACTCTGCTCCCACAAAAATGGTGTAAACTGGCATAATTATGTATTTTTAGAGATATTGGTGAACTCACAAAAAAGCAAAAATATATTTATATATATATATATTATTTATTTTGGGAGGGGAAAATATGTTATGTGTAAAGCATAAGTATGTGTTCTGCAGATGCTAAGTTCTGACATGTTATTGTTAAATCGTGTAATACACTAATTTCATTTAAGCGTAATTAAAAAAATAAATATTATCAAAGTATACTGAATAATTTCTTACAATGACTCTTCTTTAGTGTTTCGTTGTATTTTCCTTAAATGGGACCATGTATAAGCTGTGTTTACAGCTTATGCTGTATCTCCTCAGCCCCTTTGGTACATACATCACTAATTACCATATATCATACTATTATATTCTGTTACAATAATATACTTATGTACTATTTGTGGTTGAAATAAAGTTTTGAATATTGAACTAATGACTAATTAGCGGTCTTACCATTATGTGTTGTACAATTAAACCATAACCTTAAAAACACACATTTTTTCTCAGAAACGAATGTACATCATATTGTGGGAGATGACAAATAATACATAATTTTAAAGATATTAAACTATATAATTGTGTACATGTGTTATCCCTGCATGTATTTACAGGCTTGTGACAGTGGCCCTATCAGGGGCTCAACAACAGCAACTTCAAATATGCGAAAATAATTGGATGAGAAAGATTTCGGGGGTTAAGCAGGTGGATAGGAGAAGGTTGGAGGATATACGGGAGGGGATTGGGATGAATACGAGTCCTACAGAGTGGGTGATGATGGGGCGCATGAGGTGGGCTGGACATGTTGTTCGTATGGATGAAGAACGACTCCCGAAAATGGCGGTCGCATGTGGTGGTTGGTAGAAGATGTAGGGGGAGACCTCCTCGGAGATGGAAGGACTGTGTTGAGAGGGATATTAGGAGGGCTGGAGATTATGGTGATTGGAGGGTCATGGCTACAGATAGAAGGAGGTGAAGGGCTTTGGCCAATGATGCGGCTGTCCGTTAGTATTTTCTTCCTCACCCCTTTTTAGGGATTCACGAGGTAGAGAGAGAGATAATCATAATATAATAAAATCATAATTTCCCACAAAAATATTGTAGGCTGATATCGTTGCAACAGGTCACATGTTTAGGCCTATAAATATATGTGATGCACCACAGAAGATCAGGTAATATGTCAGCATTCTTCACTTTGAAATAGGGGAAGTTTTCCACCAAAATATATCATGTGTGCAATGGACCATGACCAACTCTACAATATAAAAATAATATTTTCTTGATTCTGGTACCAAAATAAAGGTATTGGGCACCTCCTTCTTTTTACACTAATATCCCAACATGGCCAAGAGCCGACATAATACCTGATTTGCCATGGTGCATCGTGTCTAATCCTGGAATACAGCAGTTCCTTAGCGTTAGAGAACTGCTGTAGGGGGAGTTTTACACAAAGGGGAATTTTTTGTCTCTCCTTAACGGTTTGGAAGCCTATATCATAGGGAATTGTACATTTTTAAGTTTTTATAGTATACAGCCATAATATTGACAACAACCTTTATTCGATACCGTTGTGACATAATGAAAGCGAGTAATCTTAGTTAAGACTCTGTGCTTTATATGTGTCCCGTATGTGAAATATTGCATTTGTATATTTCGCCTAATAGGGCGACATATTGAAAATAGAAAACTAACATATTCATAGACGTTATTTCAATGGCTCGTCCTCGTTTTCCCCTTATATCCGATTTGCATGGTATTAAGATATCTTTGAAGTAACTTGCTATATACCACAATGGTGTAGTAGTTTTTGTTTAGAAACATGGTTTTCCCCATTGAATACTGCGTAAAAGTGTAATGGCAAAGTTTATATTTCGCCTTAACCAAAAATTGCCTTTTGTGCGATATTATTACGACGAGATTCCCCTTACCTATGCAACAAGTGAAATATATTTATATATACGAAGAGCTCAGTTCCAAAAGGAGCTAACTCCATTTTAGAAAATTGTGAGAATTAAGGACTGATCAACGATCAACCGTGATGTTATAGCGTGATAATGCACTCACAGGGGATAAAACTATAGCTATATACACTCAGCCTGCCAAGCCTCTTGCATCGCTTGGGCTACCCTCTCGTGTGTGCATAATCATGCAATAACATCACGGTTGATCGTTGATCAATCCTTAAGCTCCTTTTGGAACTGAGCTATTCATATATATAAATATATAAATATGAATTATACACGTGACTGGATTTAGTGAATTATGATGTAAATTGACGGTGAAGACATTATGAAGTATCCACAGTCAATATCATACATACATAATATTATATACATTTATATATATATAACAATATTACAAATAATGAAAGTAAACACTGCATTAAAATTTTTGCTGATTTATTTGCAACAACGAAACATAAAACTAACAACACCTGCTCACACCCGAGAGGTCCTTTGTTATAAATGGAATGTACTCTTTAAAATGTGTGCGAAATGACAGATTTTGTAAAGATTAACATATATCTGTGTAGTAATGACTCAAGTCATAATTTTTGCATCGACTCGGATTAAAATCCTCGGGTCCCTTAATTTGAAGTTGCTTAACGTCTTGTCATTCCCCTTAATAATGGTAATATTATATATTTGGTTGTTGTCATCATCATCATCATTGAATGAATGAATGAATAGGTTTCCTGGCCCTTGTCAACGCAGTGGTTATATGAGCCACCCAAAGCCTTTGATATACCAGTTAGAGCCACTCATCCAAGCCTTGTAAATTAAATAACAATCCAACTTCGACAATACTTAGTAAAGTAGTAAAGTACAGCTTAGTGGAACCGACACCAAGTCGGGACGTTACCAAGATGCGACGTAGGCCAAGTTTTGGAGCCACTACGTCTTGTGTCAGTAAGTCCAGTTTAGTGGAACTGGCCCCAGGTCACATATGGGCTCGTACAACCTCGAAAGCATTACAACCAAAAACACTGGATTATATATTTTGATATGTACGCACATATGACATCGCCATTGACCAAGATTCACTCACAATAAAATAATAAATATTTGGAATTTCATAATGTTAATTCACAAAACGTATCATTATTTACTGTTGATAAAGATTACAAATACATTGTATTTTTCTCTTCACTTTGAAAAGTTTTTTATTATATGGATTTTCATAATGTTAATTCACAAAACGTATCATTATTTACTGTTGGATTGAAAGACATTAGAAACATATCTCTTTAATATATACTTTAGGCAAGGAATAGAAATGTTTTCAAACATATAAAATTTGGTAATCATGGTTTACGGACAATACATTGTACAAAATGGCACTATACTCTCTTGTCTGCATAGATTGCGTAGCTGTTTAATAGCAGTCAATGTGTTTACTTGCTATAGGTAGAAAAATAATACAAAAACTGCACTGGGTTATTTTGAGACATAAAATACACTGGTGGGGGGGGGGGGATTTTTCCCATAGTTCAAGAAAAAGCAATAATTTCCTAAACTAATGTGTAAAATAACTAATTATAATTACCTCATAGAGGATCTCTGCCCATTACACAATAGTATAGATATATTTCAAACTGTGTTTGACAATTCATACAAAATACATGACTACGGAGTAACTCTGAAATAACAATTTCAATATCACACACTTTAAAACACAATTTGTTATCGACAGTAATGGTCCCACATATTCAATTGAAAGGCTAAATCAAGTTAACAATGTCTATATCACGTTCCTCACAGCCTTAATTTCTTAAATTGTATTTCAGATTTGTTCCATCCCTTTCACTTCCACAAAACAATATTGTAATCTTATGTCTGCATAAGATCACATAATTAATTAATTGAATAGGATGTCGTTCATAATACAATTAAATTTGAATACCCAATCTGCCGTGCTGCATCACATGCATGTCATTTTACTGTTATGTTTGAAAGTCTCAGTCATGCTGAGAATGTGATATTTGATAAGACCGCTTACAAATAACATCTGACAATATATTACATTACGTTCTATTGCGTGGGTTAACCACAAAAACATTATCAACGGTAACTCATTAACTCTATTTGTGATTTCCGACTCGATCTCTAAGAATCGTCAGACAAGTTAGTTTTCAGTTGCGTATCCGAAAGTCTGAATTCAAATCAATGATGGATTAGGTTTTTGGACAAACCAGGTTATATGAGCCAAACAAAGTGAATTGTCTCACAATTTGTGCTCCGAGCGGTTCACTCTATGCGATCCACGCCACCAGATAGTTTTTCAATGTCCGTCCTTGCTTTGGTCAATTAAAGTCTAACAAAGGACAAACTTGGTATAAAGGTTGGGGTGGAGTTGAAAGGTCAACTTAGGCACCTTGTTAATATTTTCAGCGTTTGACCTCAAATGACATTTGAACTCCACCAAAAACAACACAAGTCTTGCATACAAAGTTTGAACTTAAATCGGACTTTGACTTTGGATATAAAAATAATTGCCACAGGATGGACGACCCTCCAACCAACGACGGCGCCAGTGGGGGTGTCGGTGGGGATGGGATCCTGGCTACGCCCCTGGTCCGAGCGGTTCACTCTATGCGATCCACGCCACCAGATAGTTTTCAATGTCCGTCCTGGCTTTGGTCAGTTCTGGAATATCGTCGGGAGAGGACGGATACATGTTGGCACAGTGAGCGGTACCTGCAACAGCAGACAAGAATGAGTGAGGTGGAGGTGTCATTTTCAGATCAGATTTAAATAATAATGAACAGGAATGGATATGCTAGAGGAACGCTACACCCTGTAAATAATCCTACCTGATAATATGGAGCAGACAATAATCTACAGAATGCTTCAAACGGCAGTAAGTCGGACCTTCCAGGTACCCGTAATACCTGGATAAACGTTAATTCAAATACATCCTGGTGTATACAGGTACATCCTGGTGTATGCAAGCCTCCACGTATGAAAAATGCCAGGAGAGCATACCATAGTCGCTGTTTTTCGGCTAATAATGTACATAATAATGGAGAAGGAAGTGTTATAAAGGGACTTGGTTGAATAGACACCCTACTGTTAGAAAATAAGGTAACAACAAGAAAAAAAAAAGAAAAAAAATGTTTTTATTTATTTTTTCCCGTAATTTTTGGTGCCTGTCAGGAGCGTTTAAGGAGCGCAATCGCGCTGGCGCTCATCAAACGTGGAGGCCTGGTGTATGGCTTGTAAATACGTTATCTCAAAAATTTAAAGTCCGACAAAGGACAAACTTGGTGTAAAGGTTGGGGTGGAGTTCAAAGATCAACTTAGGCACCTTGGCAATATTTTCAACGTTTGACCGCAAATGACATTTGAACTCCACCGAAAACAACGCAAGTCTTGCATTGGGTTCAACCTTCATACAAACTTTGAACTTAATTGGACTTTGATTTTTCGAGATTGTATTTACAAGTTATAAACCAGGTTGTATTTGAATTTGTGTTTATCCGGATTCTATATATCACGCTCCACAGAACTCAACTTTGACTAATTGAAATCTACAAAGAGGTGCATAATATCACACCTTCGAATCTCTCGCAAAGCCTTAAATAGTCATGATACTATAGACAAAGTACTTGATCACATATTATCACCATGCCCAAATTTAATAAACTCTGCTACCAATATTCCCTCTACCCAAGAACTATAAGAGAGTGTAATTTGTTGCCCAATACAATACCATTCGTTCGGCTGATGCTATTGAACAATTTAAAAGAGGTATCGGAACATTAGACCTTAACGGCATTGTTCATAGGGCACATTAAAAATTTAGTCACTGCGTTGTCATTGCGAGCTGTGCGTGATAACCATCAATTTGAGATGATTGCACAAGATCCAGCGGAAGCAGAAGTAGACTGTTTTTCCCCATGGGATCCGTTGTATCCGCTATTGTTGTTGGAGGTGCTCAGCATTTTTTTGCCCGCTGTATAACAGATTATGACGGGGGTTTACGTAGGAAGAAAGTAACGTCCCTGCTATTATTCCAGCTATACATGGATGACCCGTTTCTACATTAATGTTATACGAGTCACTCAACACCAAAGTCACGTTAGACTTGGTAAAGCCCCCAATTTAGCAAAATGGCAGCTCCCATACGGTTTGAAATTGTCAACTTCAAACGTTTGTATCTTGAAGATGGAATGGTGATTCAGATCTATTAAAGCGGAAGGTTATCTGTATAGAAAACAGCAGTTAGTGATATTTTTGTCATAAGGGTTGTAGGTAGCTGTACTAGAATTTCCTAATGGCAAAATTAATCACAACCTTGCTGACCTTCACACAAAGGGAAGTAGCTAACATTTTTTAAATTGTTTTTATCGCTGCATGTGTGTAAATATATCATATTATTCAGGTTAAGCAAAAAATCCAAATTTAGAACCATGTAATTACAGTATGTAGTAGTTAGCATAACAAATAGGAAGTATGTCTACTTTTCTTCAGTAAAACCATCACAGAAGGGAGTAATTACAGTAACACAACACATGTCAATGCAATCTACCATATCACAGCATGTGAGCATGCATGACTGCACACACGCACAAAACGTTCTTTCCGCTATAACTCAAACATAACACACGTTAGTTACTTCCTTTTGTCATGGTGGGGCAGTACTAAACTTGACCGTTCGGCTACATACAGCACTGACTGGCTAAAGGCCTCAGCATGGTATTGGGTAGGCTCCACTGAAATGTCCTAATGACAAAATTAACCTCACAAAACTCACCAGTGATAAAGACTGCGGGCTGTGAGTCCGATGCGTTTTTGGTGATGCCCAAAAAGTGCCAGGGATCGATGCTACCGTTAGCGTAGACAACCTTGGTGGCCCTCACGCCGTAGCCCCCGTAGTTTGTGTTGGTACGAGCGATACCGGCGGCAATGTTCATCTGGTTGAAGCTCTGCCCGTATATGTCTATGCACTGCTGAATTGAGTAGCTGTTGATCAAAGGAAATGTAAGAGTCGTACATGAGAGTTTGAGACACATTTATGTGTGTGGTGGCGTGTCTTCTTCTGCCTGGGGGACTCGGCGGGGAGTGTGTTGGCGACACCCATAGGGCCAGCTCGGTCAATTGCACAGTCTTCCCCTTATGGTGCAATGGAGCAACGGGGGTGGGGAGCACTGATCTATACACATGGATATAACTTCAACCATCCACGTAACGATATAAATAGGTAACCACTTTTTTAACGGCGCATAGCTTAATTTTTATTCCTATATAAGCACTTCGCTTCATTGTGCAATCCACCATACATAGTTGAATAACATGTTTCACCCTAGCTGGCTGTGTATTTCACATAAAGCACTGGGAGGAGTAGTAGCCTAAGCTAGTATTAACGCTACTCCCAATTAACTTTGTGTGTTAGTACGGTTTTGACAAGGAGTAGTTGGAAGTGGTTACCCGTCGCGCACGGTGATCCTATATCCATGTGTATAGATCAGTGATTGGGAGTGCCAGTCGATTGGCCACCGGGATGCCCGGCCGAGCAAGAGTACCGGCGCTGCCACAAGGTCCAGGACAGGGGAATCGTTGGCCGCGGCGAGGTACGGGACAACATGACGAAACCAGTCCCTTATTATACTTCCGTTCCAGAAAGTTCTCGTAAATCGATTACATTGTATAGTTGACAATGGAAGTTATTTATTTGGTAATCTATTTTAATCCCTTCATCCTGCCTGAGACTGCCTTGCCTGTTTATCCCAGCGTTTAGGCCAGATCAACGTCTGAAGTTATAAAGCAATACTAATCCTACTGCATAATCAATACCTAGCTATCCCACTACAACATAATGTCAATTTAACAAAGGGTTCATTGGTGCGTGTAGTGGGTCAATATTGTCAGTTGACATTTGTCTATATGCATACAATAACGGCCCGTACATTATAGTGCAGTGATGCGTGTCACGTCCGGGCTAGCTATTCAAGCAGCTATCAACTGCAATATCGATTTACAGTTTGGCCAACAAACAAGTCGGGTAATAATCGGGTTTATACAGGCTTTAAAAAATCCAAAGTTTGATTTGAATTGACTCGGGCTACATTCTCAATAGGTAGCTGGTGCGTCATGAAGTCACTGTATACCTCAAATTTAATGCAGGATATGCAGGAGGTCAATGGTCATCTGTTTGAAGCTCTGCCCGTAGATGTCTATGCATTGCTGTATTGGGTAGCTGTTTGATCAAAGGAAATGTAAGAATCATACATGATAGTTCAAGAGACATTCGTGTGTGTGTGAGAGGGCTGTTGGTCAAATGAAATGTAAGAATCGTACATGAAAATTATAGACCCATTTGTGTGTGCAAGGGGTGTATACAGACGTCAGACCTTTGGTGGGGTCTCTTCTGCCTGGGAGGGGGGGGGACTACTATCTAGATGAGCCATAGTAAAACTAAATTAGTAGTTACACTATACGGAAAGAGGACTGGGAGAGGAAGTAGACCCGACTTTGGAGCAACTTTGACAAATTTTGAGATTTCTTCATCATTTACAGTTTGGCCAATCAAGGAGTCGGGTAATAATCAGGATTATACAGGCTTTAAATAAATCCAGAGTTTGATTAAAATAGGCTCGGGCTGCATTCTTAATAGGTAGCTAGTGCATCATGAAGTCACTGTATACCTCTAATTTAATGCAAGAGATGTAGGAATGTAAGACTCGTACATGAGAGTCATGTGTGTGAGAGGGGATGTGTAGACACACGTCAGACCCGACTTTGGAATAAACGAATGATTAGGTTTATTGGCCCTTGTCAACGCAGTGGTTATATGAGCCACCAAAGCCTTTCATATACCAATGAATGAATGAATATGTTTCCTGGCCCTTTTCAACGCAGTGGTTATGTGAGCCAACCAAAGCCTTTGGTATACCAGTTAGAGCCACTGGAATATAAACATCATCACTACGGATTCGAACCCCTGACCTTTTGATCATAAGTCCAACGCTCGCTCGCTCTATCAACTGAGCTAATTTTGAGAAATGATATACGTCTAACTTAATGACAAGGAGCAGTAGGATGCCAATGCCATGAAAGAACACTGCTACTTTCTCAGCTACCCTGATCAGGTGTAGCAATCAGATCGCTGAGGTAGCAGACGTTGCTGTACTCGCACCGGGCATGGAATAATTCCGTGTCACCTCAACCAGTGGTCCGGCAGGTGACGTCTCTGATTGTGTGTAAACTGTGTGTTAAAAGTATCTACTATGTCTAAAATGAACACCCCATGGTTTCCACCAGGATGGAAATTAGGGGGAATAACACCCTACCCCTCCCCCCCCCAAAAAAAAAACATATAATTTTTTTTTTTTTGGGGGGGGGGGATTTTTTTAGTTTCAACTAACAAAAAGGTCCTGCAGTTGTATTTGTGGGTTTATTTGTACTTAGGTTGATGAATGCAGGTAATTTTGTACCCTAACATATAAATTGCAGTGAATTATCTGTTATTTTTCATTTTTAGGATAAAAAATGTCCACCCCCCAAAAAAAAAATATGAAGGGGAGATAATCCCCACCCTATTTTCAGAGGGGGGTAAATCCCCCTACCCCCTGGTGAAAACCCTGCCCCCCCCCAAAAAAAAATTAGAGAGATACGCCATGTCGTTTTC
>JAODAI010237841.1:0-10319 GCA_027575025.1 Scotoplanes globosa | reverse complement strand
GTATACAACACTCCATTTTATCAAAAGCAGATACTATATCACATTCATTAAATGAGATATATAATTGCGTATCATCAACATATTGATGAAAAGAGATACCATTCTTACGAATAGTGTCCGCCACCCCTTTAATGTAATGTGAGAACAAAATAGGTCCCAATACAGAACCCTTTGTCACTCCATAAATAATATCTGCCCGATAGGATCAGCAGACAGGAACGTGTGGGTATCTGTGTTTGTGAAATTGGTGTGTGTTTTTACACATCGGGCAGTCAATAATAATAATAATATATAAAAGATAAACAAACTCCATACAGCTGTACAATGACAGAAGAGTGCAAGTCACAAACCGTGTGTTTTTTAGTTATTCACTAAAACATAAAATTGTCTTGCGCTGTGGCAATGAACAGCTGAGTGTCAGTATATGGGAATAATTTGTTCTCTCATGCTACATTCATATTGATAATATGGTTGATATACGGAAGGAGGTTATCATTTTGAAAGGGGTAGGTTGATATTCGTAGTTAGAATTAATGAATTTCTCTACTCCGTGATACTGTGTGACAATTGCACCATTTTATCAGTGTGTATTATTACTGCAACTTGTCCCCATTACACTGAGTTGCACACGTTTCTGTCAATGCAAAGCTGAAAACGCTCCTTTTTCGCTGTAATATGGCAAACTGTCATGTGCGATTTACCTCTTTCTATTGATGTATTATATAGAGTGATGGGTGTGTATTGCACTTATATACTATAGCTCATTAAATGTGCATTTAATTTCTGAAGTAAATGACATCAAAATATCCAAATTGAAAAAAGTGGACTTGCAATTTATTGTCATTCCACTGTCGTATAATTGTATACACTGCTGCTACATTTCGAGGTTATTGCAAGCCATACGTCATTGCACAATATACCAAGCCACAAGTGTTACAAAGCTATAATGTATCCATATAATATGTCAATACGATATTATATCCTGTCAGTGTTATGCCTACCGAAGAACTACATTTAAAGGGTTCGAAAAGTGTATTAATAATTTGTTAGTTGATACTATAGAGCAGAAAATTGTCTACCAAATGCTTCAAACTAGAGTCAAGTCGGCCATTCCGTTCTCAATAAATTGAGGTTTCAAAACGCGATTTAATTAAAGAACGTCTTTATCAAAACTAAGTGACGTAGGGTCCTTACAACTAATATACATATATAGCCTGACAAATAGCTTTTAAATATATTTTCTCGAATAGTTAAAGTCCGACAACGTTCAAAGTTAGTATATAATACGGTTGCACATATCGTTAAAAAGTCACCAAGAGGTAATCACGTTACACCTATTCTTTATGATTTACATTGGCTTACGGTGAAATCCAGGATTCTGTTTAAAATACTTGTAATTACTATTTAACCATCCTCATGATATATTGCTGATCTGATTCATTCCTATGAACCTCAACGCAACATACGCTCATCGATCCCAGTAATGATAAATAAGTACAACCAAGTTATAATATCACCTGTTATGGAAGTAAATATTTTGCATTTCCAGCTACAGCACATTGAACGAAGTCACTTACAATTTATATATTCTCACTTCATTACAATTACTGCACATTTCCATGAACCATTATTGTATTTATGTGATATTCACTTTTGTAAAGCCCTTTGAGCTGTGATCTTCTGGTCTTAAGCAAAAAAGCGCCATATAAATATGTATTGTTGCCATTATGATGCATTGGGGTCAACATTCATAACAAGTTTAACTATTACACTTCGATAAAAGGAATTTACAAGGCTATATCTGTACTTTAGTTGCAAGGACCCTACGACACTTGATGAAGAGGTTCTTTAATTAAATGGCGTTTTAAGCTGAAAACTTCAAACATCAATATATTGAGAACGGATTGGCCGACTTGACTCTAGTTTGGAGCATTTTGTAGATCATTTCTGCTCTATGATATCAACTAACATTATTTACAAACTTTCCAAACCCTGTAATGTAATTCTCGGACAAATGTCATGTGTTGCATCAATAATACTGACAGCTGCTAAATGCATAGACTATAGCTGCCGTGGACTTATATAATATAGCAACAACTTATTACGATAGAGTCATAATCAGTTGTTGCTATATACTAGAAGTCCGTGGTCGGATAAGCCAATAATCGTTCAGACATCATGCGACCCTCTTTTTACAACATGCATGATGCCACACGTATCGTATAATGATGTGTGGAATATTTATGAAGTGAAAAGTATTAAATTCCCCTTTGCAGTGATATTTCGTGTTTTCATTATAATCCCCAAATTAGGCCATCTTTAGGGAAGTCACCCATGTTACAGAGCCGTCGTATATGAATATTATATTGAGTGGAAAGTAAGCGCCAGGAGTAGCAATGGCGAACAGTAACACTTATACGTAGAACACAATCACACATTTAATTGTATATGGATAGAGTGATTACAGTTAGGCTTCGGGTTAAATTTAAATGTATATTACGCCGCTTTAAGCAACGAAAAATACTACATATTGGTTATTGTATTGGGATATATATCTCTCTCTACCTCACGAATCTCTAAAAAGGGTTAGGAAGAAAATACTAACTGACAGCAGCGTCATTGACCAACGCCCTCCATCTCGCTCTATACGTAGCCATGACCTTTAACTTTTCCACCATCACCTCCGGCCCTCCTTAAATAACTATCAACATAATACTTCCATCTGAGACGAGGTCTCCTACTATGCCTCTTCTACCAACCTTCACATGTGACATCGCCATTTTTGGGAGTCGCCCTTCATCCATACGTTAAACATGGCCAGCCTACCTCACACGCCCCTTATCACCCTCTCCGTAAGACTCACATTCATCCCAATCTCCTCCCGAATATCACCCAACCTCCCCCTGTCCACCCGCTTAACCCACGAAATCTTTCTCATCCAATTATTTTCGCACATTTGGAGACGCTCAGTGTTGTTGAGCTCGTCGCTTAACCTCCGCAATATTTCTCATCCAATTATTTTCGCACATTTCAGTGGAGTCGCTGTTGTTGAGCCCCTGACAGGGCCATCGTCTCAAGTCCGTAAATACACGCAGGGATAACACATGTACCAAATACCTTCCCTTTTAATTTCTTAGAAATATGTATATCTGACATAATCTCCTCCACATTTCTCCGGGCCAGAGCTCCCGACTGGATCCTTTTACGAACCCTCCCCATCACACCGCCCATCCACACAAATCATCCCCCAACCCCCAGATACGCAAAAACTACCCCTATGCTTAATACCTTGATCGGCAAGGGTTATACTCAATTACTGTCGTTGCCTGTCCACTGATAGAACCTCTGTCTTATCCAGGCTCATACGCAACCATTGCCTCTCAAATAAACCCTTCCATTCTACAAGCAACTCCTACAACTCCTGCTTACTATCCATAACTATTTATAGGTCGTCAGCATATAACAGCTTTTTAATACATTCTTTGGACTGACTTTCATGCTAATCACTTCTATTACCATAGTGAAAAGAAGTGAGGGACTGTTGGTACTGCCCTGACTAAGCCCAATATTAACCCCAAACTATTCTGACATCCCCGAACCAACCACAACCCTACCACATGTACCTTCATAAAGGCCCCCCACCATCCTAACTTCTGGTTCAGGAACACCCATACGCCTTAACGTAGACATAACTAATTTCATAGGAACCGTGTCATATTCATAGATCTTCTCCAAATCTACAAAACCCAAAGCCATACTCCCTTTTACCTTTCTTTGCCACCAGCGGCCTAAGTGAAAACAGCCCATAGCTTGCCCCACTTCCCTTACGACAGCTATGATGTTCCTCCTCTGCGTCGCAACGGTAGCCCTAATTTGTCCATCCAAAAGCTGAAAAACCTGACGTAACAGTATGATACCCCAATAATTTCCTGGGTCATGAACATCACCCTTTTGCTTTCAAATAGGCATAATCAGGTCAGTTCGCCATTCCTTTGGGGTACTCTACCCCTTCCTCAAACACACATTGAGCAGTCTCATTAACAACTTCACTCCCACATCTCCTGTAGGTACAACATTTCCACCCTCGTTTCGTCCAAACCCGCAGCCTTATCCCTCTTCGTTCGTATCAGTGCCCAGTCCACTTCAAAGTACGAAATCTTGACGACCTCAAACTTTCCCCTCACTGCGATGGGTAAATCCAGATCAGTGCCTCCTCCCTGATTACACAGCTCTCTGAAGTAGTTATGATCCCAAACCCTAATAATATTATCCTTGTCCGTGACTAACCTCCCATCCGGATCCATAACCACTCTGTCCCCATTAACAACTACGCCCTTTTCGTTCCTGTACCGTGCCATCTTAAAGATAAGTTTTCTCCCCCCCACATCATCATCCAGCTGCTTATAAATGCTATCTTCCATATCGCATCTTGCCTTTCTACGGCCCTCCTAGATGCTTTCTTTTTCTGACCATAAAGGTGGCGCAAGGCTAACTCCGGTTGTATACCACTATCCGTGGCCTCTTCTAACTTGTGATATGATGATACTATTGACGGTTTGGATATCATTGATATAAATGTCTGCATGTGCACCATTGTACGTAATGCACTTGTCAATTACAATCCCGGTCCCCCACGCATGGTATATTGGGATAGCCAGGAATGTAGCGGGACTTAGCCGGGGATGTGCAGATATATATACCATACCCACCCGCTATTGTATAGAGATGGGTAATTTGCATACTGACAATTTTTTGAAAATATAAATTGATTAGAAAACAAAGTTTAGGGTTAGGGATTTATACAAATTATCACTCCTCTTACATAATCGACATCGTTCTTTCATAATCCGTTCTCAAAATGTACAAACAAGTAACATAACGTAGGTTTTGGGAAATGGGCGGGGCATGGTGGGCGTCACCCCTTCCCAGCAATGTGATTAGCTTACAACGTAAAATTGCCATTGTTGGATATGCAAATTACTCATCTCTATATACTAGTAAAAAAAATCACGCGGACGGGACTGACCTCGATTTGAAGTCTAATTCCATAATTAGTCCTAGTATATAATCTGTGTACCCTTGTTTTACTACCGACCCCTTTCTAGACAGGTGTTATGTCACATGGAGTGGGTTCAATAAAGTTGGGGATACCTGCATTTGACGTTTTCCTTAGTGCACCGAATAGTAACATAGCGTACATCAATATCTACAAATTACATAGTAATTGTATCAACATATAGACATGTATATAGCTATACGCCTACATAATTGTCCAATATTTTAGGATACATATAGGATCAGGGTTTCTTTCCTAGCCCGTCGGCTTTCGAAAACTTACAATCACACGATAAGCCCCGTGTCTGTGACAAGGCCAGTGTGGCCCATAAAGCCCAGTGTAATACTATATGATGCGCGATACATAATGCCTTGCTTAAATGGTTAACGCAATTATCAATACATAGGCTAGATAATATTATTCATTATTAATTAATAATAACATGATCTATATAGTAGGTCTACCGAGGATCACACCTACAAATACATGTAAATTATTAGTAACAATTTAAATTAATTACCGATATATGCATTGCTTACCTCCCTGCGAAACTGGTACCATAATCAAAATAATAGTTGAGTGGAAATCCTCACTAGACTCTAGCAATGTAGTCCTATCTCAGCCATATATATATATGGGTACTATACACGATACACATGTTGTACAAGTACACCAGTAAGAATATATTTGTCAGTTATATGATGCATAATATTACCAATAACTTAGTGTGTTCAAGTTCATTGCACATATTATGTTTGTAGAATCATGCATGGATGTTTTGTTTCTGCTAGCGTGGCGCAATGGTTAGAGCATCCGCCTGCGTGCCGGGAGACCAGATAGTGGTATTGTGCCCGCTAGAGTTCGAGACCCACGTAGGTCGGGTCATACCGAAGACTTTAAGAATGGTACATGTTTCCTTCTCGCTTGATGTTCAGCGTATGGGATTGGAGCATGGTCAAACATCCAGTGATCCAGTGATCCACTTTAAAACCATGTATTCAAGTTGGAACGTTGCCAGTGTTCTGGAAACAGTCTAACATCTTATTACAAATTACTTGATCGATTGTTTTAGCGGCCCATTTAATGGAGCCCGACCTCGGATTGTTTACCTATAGTCGATGGGCAATGGATTGTTGGCCATGCTCCAATCTCGATCGAACACTGGACATTAAGTAACAATGCAACAAGCATTCTTAAGGTCACCCGACTTCCATGTTTTAGAAAACGTGAACAAAACTAGGAATCCATGTTCAACGACTTGCGGTTCTCAGTGATGTGCGTGTGGGGGAGCTGTATCCAACATTTACAAATGAGACATTAATCATGCTGAATTAATCAGAGTTAGTTGCAGCTAGCTACATCCAATCAATCAATCAATCAATCAATCAATCTTCCTTATTATTAATACAGGTTTTGTTTGTTGCGGAGACAAACTCATGTCGACTCACTCTCAAACATGCTGTGATAACGAGCCAGTCCACGGCACGGGGGCATGCTGCAGTGTGAATCCGACCTACGACATCACACGACAGAAATGTATGAACGGCCATGTATATACATTACCAGCCAATGCTCTAAACCCAGATGTCTTTGAAATGTGCTATCATCGGGGTAGTGAATTTGGAGAAATCTTCAACGTAGAGACAGAAATATGCTGTTACGGGGTATGTTATAAATATAGTAAACCACATTTGATTGTAATAGTATTTACCAATTACATGAAGTTATGAATGTCAATACTTCATTCACTCACTTTAAACCTGTGAGGCTAATTCTATTGTTTTATAGGTGGACAATACTTTCAGTGTATTTGACAACGGTTGCAAGAAAATTTGATTATGGTTATATATAGGTTGGTGGATGCAGGTAGTTTTCCAAAAATGTATATTTCAATTAATAACACCACCGAATAACCGTATCACTAATACTAACGTGAAGGAATTTCTCCTCAACTCGGATCACTCTCTGATACGTGATATTAAAGTATCACTTGGTGACGTCACTCCATGATAACCACCATTGTATGATTATAAACTTTCAAAATATATAGCAATCAAACAGGGAATTTGGAATTATTATTATTATTTAGTGTCTCTGAGCGGTGTGCAAGTAGGCTTATGTCGAATGCTCAAAATTGTCAAAACTCATCAAATACAATAAACTGGTTAAGTTTGTAAATATGAAAGAGCAAATTGACAATACGAAATACAGCGTGGTTAAATTGTCACCATTTTGACTAGGATCCAACTTCCCAAAACACCTACACATACCTGGTCAAATCGATTACGAAGTTCTGGTCAACTTTAAAAATATAACAAGGAATACGACGATGCTTGATCACGTGGATATTTGTAAGTTAATTTAGCCAGGAATTACCAGTCTAGAGTGTGTTTAGAGTACTGTAGAAGGCGACATGGTCTATTATTACCATTAGTATTATCTGATATACGTTGCTGCTAAGTTTCCCTGTGTTCCCTGTGTTCTTATACGAGCTAGCGTTCATAATGCACCATGTTCGGTTACGCGGCGACGGCGGCGGGGATGAGTAGTGAGTCATCGATGACAACATAACTACTGCTTTTAGGGGATAATTTACCAGTAAATTTACTAATAATAATTAACACACATACATGCTTCCATATAATTGACATATGCTTTAAAAATGTCGAATTCAAGTATTTGGGGGTAAAATGTTCACCTATATTAATCATTCCAGGTAAAAATAAAGGAACGGTGAATTATGACACATGTTAGGTATCGGCCTAAGAAAGTGTTAATATTTATTATATTTAATGCATAAACGTTAAACCTTGGTATGTGTTCCAACTAAATAATAAAGCTTTTGACTATTTGGAGCGATTTGCATTGTCTTCGCCCGTTAATCTGGTCAATGTTGGTCCACAAAGCTACAACAGGCGATTTTAAGCAGATTGTACCATTATGAAGCTTGGAGAATACACTCATTAGATAAAGCTGTGTATTTATAATCGTACGACGAGGGAATCTTCTCCCGTGTGACAATGATGATGATATTACAGTGCATCTAACTGGGAAAACAAAGGCTCATATAACCTCGTTGCTGAAATAGGCAAAATATATTAAAAATGTATTGATTAATCGTAATTCGTAAGCATAATTAATACACAACAATGCAAGGACACTTCAAAATATTAGATATATTAGAAGCCTAAAATTCAAGATTACCTTTTTTGTTTCAGGAAATACATGAGAAACGTGGCAACCGGAGGTGCGGTAATGAAACGGGGAGAGTCTACGATCCATCAGTCAAGATATATATCCGACATCTCAATTTAATCGTGGACATCTTGGAAGGCAAAACAGAAGTGTGTGGGATGAAGATATTCAACCCTAACGTAGAAGTATGCTGCAACAACAGAGTACGACATGTAGGATCAGGTATGACAGAAATAAAGTAATATATTTGTTATAGAACTCTTACAATAGTAGTGTCCTTTCCAACATTTTAAATGTTCAACACTTACGTGCTGTGTATGAAAATAATCAACTCGACGGAGTAGCTTATTGTTACCGTTGGCTGACTCGACTCGTTGGCTGGCGGTATTCTTTGAGAAATTCATATGGATATAGTACGAGATGACCAGTAAAGACACGCATTGTCCTCATTATACCATCCCGAACCTCCATTATCCGTGGCAGTAGACCTACGAAATATGTCCACATTCACATTATCCGCAGAAAACCAACGCTCTAACAACATGGAATGTTCCTTGAGCAATTATATGGCATATATACTATAGCAAAATGGGACAGCATAATAAAAATCAACTTATCAAAGCCACAAACGATTGTTTTTGATATATAATATCTGTATGTGATCACAACCCAGATTCAAAGTTGTAAGACATAGATAAGTCAGACATTGCTCGTACACTGTAAAAAATAAACTGTTGAATTTACAACGAAATAACTGTCAACTGAAACGCCAAAGAAAAGCCGTACATTTAACAACGAACTGTAAATTTAACAACGAACTGCAAATTGAAATACATTTTAAAACTGTAAATACTACGATTTATTCAAAAATGTGCAACTAAATAGTAAAAATTATACAATTTTGTATAATATTACAATTTTAATCGGTAATATAAATTACAGGCGGTCGTAAAATTTACGAGTTTTCTTCGGCATTTCAGCTGCAGCATTTGGTTATAAATTTAGCGGCTTTTACGGTGCTGAAGAACCAAGAACACTGACTAATTTTTAACACGCTCGAGCAGATTCCATGAATGAATAGCATACTCCAGATGAGGTCTAAGCATGCCTACAATTATGTAACAACAATATCGTTATGGAGGATATTAGAATGACGTCTCGTAGTAAACAACTCTAAAAGTCCAGCTAGCTCCCCTCGTAGCAGTTGTACACTGCTTAGAGTACATCCATTGTGGATCGAAGTAAACATTCAGATATCTCATTGGTCACTGAAAAGCAACGCCTTATATTGCATATACTTCAATGAAGAAAGTAGGTCGGCCTATCACTTCTAAAATAGTAGACGATAATGACATTTAACCATTTGACTGCCATAAGCGCGTTAACAGGCGCTGGCGAGAGACATTATTAAACACGTCTTACCCTGGGCATGCGCGGTTCGTAGCATTTTTTCAACGTTTTGAAGTCGGATTATGATAAACCGATGTCGACCCTCAAATGGGATGAACATTGAGTATCTCCTAACCCTAACCATATTTCAAATAAATTAATCTTTTTTGAAAAACAGTGGTATGGTTGTCTGATTGGTACATTTTCCCTGGTGTAGCATGAAAAATAAAATGACGGTTCCCGCAAGGGCTGGATATTTTCACCACTGGACAGCATATTTTTGTTTTCAACATTTCATGGGAGGGGAACTTCGTTGGTTATTGGTTAATCTTCCCGAATGCTCTGTGGCAATTGGGATAGGGGATAGAGGGAAAACCGGGGTGCCCGGAGTAAAACCTCTAGCTGTAGAAAATGCCATCCCATTTACAAGTCTGACTGTGGATCGAACTCCGGTCGCAGTGTAGCGCTTACCACTACGCCAAATCATGTTCCTAATGGCTAATGGGCGAGTTGAAGTCGTGGATGGGCGACAGTAGTCCCCGGTGGCCATATTGATCCACCATCGCTGCCATGGCCAGTGCTGTGGCCGAGCGGATAAGGCTGGTGGATCTGGAAGCTGTGAATCTCAGCAACTGGGAGATCCAGGGTTCGAATCTCGGGTCGGGCCTAGTAGTGTGGG
>JAODAI010237730.1:0-10319 GCA_027575025.1 Scotoplanes globosa | reverse complement strand
GGGTCAAGAGGGGATTGTCATAACCGGTAAGAATGCCATTATGGTGTGAATACGGGTCAAGAGGGGATTGTCATAACTGGTAAGAATGTCATTATGGTGTGAATACGGGTCAAGAGGGGATTGTCATAACCGGTAAGAATGACATTATGGTGTGAATACGGGTCAAGAGGTGGGGATAGCTGGGTGGGACTGGGGGTTATAGCCTGAAATACTGTCTAACCCTAACCTTACCAAACACCAAGAAAGGATAAGTAAGAAACAATTTAGTTATTTCTAGACATATCACACTAAAGAGTATCAATTGCCCTA
Source organism: Scotoplanes globosa (assembly GCA_027575025.1). Classification (NCBI taxonomy): domain Eukaryota; kingdom Metazoa; phylum Echinodermata; class Holothuroidea; order Elasipodida; family Elpidiidae; genus Scotoplanes; species Scotoplanes globosa. Next base: position 10,010 of record JAODAI010237730.1, on the reverse strand, counting down.
AATACGACCCCCCCCCCATAAGCCCTATGTATATATAACATAGGTATATTGCATAATATATAAATTAGGACTACTATACTTCCTTAAACATACATGCTGAAGAAGAAAACTTTCCATAGATTGTATTATCAAAAACTAAACTTTCTATGCAGTTCTATAATAGCGCCGCCACCAACATAAAATACTTCAAGCTATGATTAACTACTAGTATCATAATAGAGTTGTTTGATGTATTAGCTGCATGCAAATAGATAACATTTCTGTAAGATATGTCGGAGACAGTGGTGGAGGTTTGTTGTGAGAGGTGTGTGGGTATGTTGGGGAGGGGGGTGGGGTGTTGTCTTCACTATTAATGGCAGCAGTGATTGTTTTGGCGCGGATCGTGCAAGAATTTTTTGGCCAAACTACATGCACTAGATCACAGGAAACGACACTTCACAGATAGTATGAGTGCCTATAAGCGGTTATCATGAGTGCCTATAAGCAGTTATTATTGACACTTCACAGATAGTATGAGTGCCTATAAGCGGTTATAATGAGTGCCTATAAGCAGTTATTATGAGTGCCTATAAGCGGTTATTATTTTGGCAGTTGACAAAATTGTGTATAACTTTTATGGAACTCTGGTAAGCCCATATTTGGGAAAATTGTGTAAAATTTGATTTATACCTGTTACAAGAGGTGGTGACAAGTAGATCTGGATTTTAAATACAAATCTTTGTATATTTACCAAAATTGGGGGGATATTAATGTAGGCCAATTCCCACCTTTGTAAAAATTGAGGGGGATAACCCTCACCCCCTGGATCTCCGCCAGTGTGCATCACATATGAGGTAGGTAGGTAGTTCGTTGACATGATTATGTACAAATAAGCCACAGCATAGTGGATTCTTAACAGAACTCAAATATAAATTCCTTCTAAGTCTATGACACAGTAATTATCACTAGTTAGCAAATAATATAAAAACATACATAATTCCATAACTCCAAAATATAATTTTCTTCAAAGTCTTGCTTCAATTTGTAATATGACACAGCAATTATCACTAGTTAGTAAATAATATAAAAACATACATAATTCACCAAATAGGCATAGTAATTATCAATATACCTCAAAACAGATACAAATTTACCCCATTTGTAATGTTTGGTAAATATAAATCCAAATACTTTCAAACATTTCAGTCTTCCCAAATTACTTACTTCTGCAGTTCTCAAATAGCGCCACCAATTTGAAAAGTAACACCAATAGTTCTAAGACAATAAGTTGATTGTAATATAAGGTAGTCAATACTCTATTGGTGCTGGTGCACAAACATTATGATTGGTTAATAAAGGCTAAAGTAGCGCCCTTTATTAATTTGTGATTGAAGCAGATGGAATGTGTACATATGCCTTAGCAGAGGATTAATTATTAACATATTTCCACTGGGTACTTGCATACTTGATAACAACTAAGCATAATGTTTATATACTCATGTATTCCACAATAGCGCCCTCTTTATTAAGTCTTTATTGAAGCAGGTTTGGGGAGGAATGTCTACCGGAGGCTGTACAGAGGCATAAAATGCCTCTATGTTTTATCGCTCTAAAATTATACTCCTTCAGGCAAAAATATGATTTGAGTTGATATTAGAGTTTACCATGTCCTTACTGATGCTTGAGGTAAACTATCCGGTTAGAAGGAGTTGCATTTATTTAACAGACAGTTTGGTTCACGTTAACATACTCACAGTTGCCTGTAAGCTTAATTTACAATATTTATTCCCAAATAGCGCCATCTATGTTTACTATGTTATGATTGGAGCAAAGTTTTGGAAGAGTCCATATAATGGAGGTATGTTAGCTATAGACAACTATAATTATTCATTATCATGTGATACAAGTATGTAGGTCCACACAAGTTGTACATAAAATTAAAACACTTATCTCTTTTAGCATTGTAATAAGTATAATGCTTGATTTGCAATGTAGGTTCATATAATTCTTCAATTTTGACACTTCCTATGCAGATATAATGAAAAGGTAAGAAGCACTTCTTGCATGAACTGTTCAACACATATATATATATATATAAATGCTGCAATGTCCATTTTAATGACATGCTTGTTGTTTGGATGGGACAGGCAATATTACATCTCAACAAACAAATATTAATAAATAAAATATAAAAGTGTCAAATAGAAAGATATGAGGAATTCTGTCAAAGTATTTAACAATGTGTCAATTAACTTATCTCTGTACAGTATATGACTGCTTATTGTGCATAACAGTGCAAAATAGTGCATAACAATTGATAATATTCCGGGGAAGGGTCCCATACCCCACCGGTCAGGCTAGACAGTACCATGCATGCGTTGCTCTCTAATTATTCAGATCATCCTCCCTGTCACATTTCTCAGTGCATAATATATATTTCATTATATATGTCTTTGAAGCTACCGACGTCTATGAGCCTGGTTATTTCATATTTCTACGAGGATGTAATTGGCTCCAGAGATGGAAGACCCTCACTAGAGAGCAGATGAAGGGCCTCCGTGGACTGTACCAAGACTGCAGGTCATGTGAGGTAGGAACAACTATAAATCTTTCTTCGCCATTCTTCAGAAAGCAGGTAATGTAGCTGGTATGTAAAATAATCATCAAACATGTTCTCAATCATGTTAGACGAGGGATGCACAGGGGTGGATGTCGATTGATCACCTTTATGGTATTGACAGATTAGCAACAGGAATAGCAGAGAGGAGTTTACTGATTTATTGTGGACTAACTAGGGGCTACGATTTTTCAACCAATCCCATAGCTAGAAATTCATCAAGGGACCGGGAAGAGGGAGAATTGCACCTCTTGTCAAGTAAGCGATCCACGCCCATCAACTATCTAAGCATTCACAAATATATGCATTTGTTATAAAAGAGGTAATTTACACGTAAATGGGTGCTATCATTTTAATTTTGTTTGATCACTATCATGGTTGTAGCAAAAGCCATGGCATATTTTTTTTTTTAAATCTACATTTTTTATGGATATTGACAATTGTGAATGCCATCCCCAGGACCAAATACGTACCACATCTTTTGTTACCAACCAAACTATGTGGAAGCAAAATAATAATCTTACGGGTATTCTCGCTCAAGCAAGAATACCACTTCATATTTTGCCATGTATAGTGGCCCATATCAACATACTTTTTTGGTTAACTATGCTGTAGGATGCTATTCACTCCAATATTTGAAGATTATATTTGAAGATATACAAAAAGGTGATTATTACTTTATATATAAGAAATGTATTTCATAAACATTTGACGCATTATTAGTATTTTTATATATCTAACATGGTAACCACATTTGCGCCCCTCTCCCTCCCCCTGTCAAAAAATCCTATACATGTCACTGACATTAATTATCAAAATAGCCGAACATCTGGATAATTTACTTTGTGCTTCTAAGGGGGTAACTTTTTAATTTGACTAACCCAATCTATAACCCGCCTCTAACTTCCTATATAGATTACGCACAGCATCGTGCCGTACGAGGATTACAGTTCCATAGCCAGGTCATCACCCGGCAATGAGGGGACGAGTCAACAAATAGGATTGTTTCCACAACCAGCAGTTGGCCTTCTCAATGGACAAATACGAGGACTGCGAGACGTTTTACTCGGCCTGCGTGGTACGAGAAGGCCGTTGCGACTGGGCGGGGGGAAAGCAGTATCATAAGTGCATGAAGACACGTAGGATGATTGTGAACCAAGGCTTGAGAAAGGCACAGAAACGCAAAAGGAAGCGGAGCCGGAAGAAGGCGACCAAGAAAAGTAGAGAGGCCAGGAAAGGATAGTAGCCGGGCTAGAGGCAGGACTTTTACGTGACCCATTCTAGCAGAACATGGGATATTGCCTAAATGGGATATGGCCAAAAAGTCATAAATTGAGTTGGGATTGTATTCAATATAGCTACAGTTTGGTACATTTATAATGGTATACAATTAAGAGAGTGGGAATTAAGTACTTCATTGAGTTATCAACATCTCTAAATATCACTCTTATCCAGTTTTACAGAAGCTCAATTTGAGAATACCAGTATCTGAAATCAACAATATCACTAATCTGTTGTAAAACAGTTGATTTTTTTTTGATGTTCAAACTTTCATAAATACAATTAAACCTATTAATGATTCTTGTTCTCATAAAAACATTTTCCAGCTCTTTGATCACTTTCTAACTTATCAGTGATATATATTACTGATTACTAAAAATTAAATTAGAGGACATATCACTTGTCTTGATAGGATCGGTCGGTCAAATATATGAGTCTGGTCCAGTAAGAAAGGATAGTAGGCCTAGAGGGTCAACCAATTACAACAATGCAGGCACTGTCAGCCAGCAACAGCCAGCGGACCGTTGGCAGCAATTAACCCGTTCAGTGCGTTGGACGCATATGCATTTTTCATATTCATATGATATAGCATGAATTATGTGCACAAGCCTGCGCGTTGTGGTAAACAATTCAGCACAGGCACATAGAACACACTAACAGTATTCTAGCATTAAACGGGTTAACGACCAGTACTCCGACATCGACCAACTGATGGATACAAGTGATCGATACATGGTTGGCCATATCGCCAGCTGCTGTCGGACCGTCGATTATTCAGCGGATGTTCATCGGCGGCGGTTCGTGAGAGGCTGCAGCCAGTGGGCGGCCAAAGTGGCAGACGCCGGGCCGCTAACGGGCCGACAGATGTTTGCTGACAGGGATATTTATACAGGGATATTTATACAAGGATTTACATACAGGCCAGCAGGGCCGTCTACCGTGAATAAGTGTTGTGCCAGTATGACTGTAGGCGATGCACCATCGCAGACCAGGTATTATCAGCGCCCTTTAGTCATGTAGGTGAAAATATATATTGACAAAAGGAGGACTCCATTACTGTAGATTTATATTTTGATCCCAAATGCAAGAAAAAATATTAATTAATACTGTATTCCATTGTAAAAGTTATTTTTTTAAGAAATCCTCTCCTATCCCGATCTACCGTAGTGCATCAGATAGATAAATGTTTCTAACCGATAATACATAATATGGGGTATAATAAATGTTTGTAACCGATAATACATAATACGAGGTATAATACGGGTACCCATTTTGCGGTTACCGTATAACCCTCTAATTTGAAACAACCTAAAATGCTGTATATATAATCATTGTACAGTTTAAAATCCTTGTATTGAAATAGTGGAGAGTGTGATAACATATTGAAGTAATATTGAAATTAAATATGAAATAACAATTGTCTAGACCAGACATCAATTTAAGCTATATTATGGTACTATTGCTACTAATTGATGGGTCATTTGTGGTCCCCAGGGGCAAAAAGGTGTTTTTCTTCAAACAGCAATAACTCACAGTGGTACAATACATCATATAAAGTGTACCCATGCATATACCAGTACATTTATCATCAGACCAGAAATACACTCCAGTTCATCAGACGCCGATCCAGGAATTGATGCAGAGGGGGGATCCGTGAAATTTACTGGTTTATCTAATCCCACTGATCAGAGACACTATCATTGCACTGTGTTGACTGCGGCCCTGAGCGTCTTTTTGACGGATACAGGCGCATTATAAATATTCATTATTATTATTATTATTATCTAAGCGGAGCGCCAGCGTTGGTTGGCACGGAGCATACAAGAAAATTTTGAAAAGCAAAGTGTCCTTAGATACAATCTGGCGCAACATTTTATGCAAATTAAAGTGAACTTTATATTCATAAATTTACATTTTTTTACTTTCATTATCTCCCCCCAAAAAAAAATATGACTGGTTTGTATAACAAAGATATTTTTAAAAACCGAGATCTGAAATACGTTTTCCTGATACCTATGAACTAAACATAGACCTAATAATATTAATTTTGGCCTGAAATTTTAGCATATAAAAAGATATCTTTGAGCAGCGGAGGCCTCGGATTGATTGATTAGATTTTCTGGCCCTTTTCAACGCAGTGGTTGTATGAGCCACCCAAAGCCTTTGATATACCAGTTAAAGCCACTAGACTATATTTATCATCACTCCGTATTCGAACTCCTGACCCTGCGATCACAAGTCCAATGCTCCATCCGCTAAGCTAACCGGATCCGCGCCTGGCCACATATTGGAATTATGTTTTATTTTTTTTATTGCATCTCTCTTACTTCCTTGTCTAGTTTTATAGTTTTATACAGTTCAGGCGATGTTGACATATTACGCCTCCATATAAATGACTATGCCGCAACATTTTAATATTGTCAATCTTGACTGAACTGTACTGTATATGGTTAAAGCATGAGATATGGCTAAAAAATGTATCATACAATGTTATTATATAAACATAAGCCTATTCATGAATATTTTATTAGATCTATGTCAACAAGCAGCCTATATATAAATGGAGGTAATATTTACATACAAGGAATGGAATCAATTGCCATACATTAAAAATGCTAAATCTTTATGTCCTTTCAAAAATCTCTTCAGAACTGATATGTAACTTTTAAACAGATGATCTGTGTTTTCATTGGCCACAACTATTTTATGGTAACTATATAAATATTTAATGTTGTAGTATATATTATGTAAAAATGTTTAGTATAGACCTAGGTACAATGCATACTTTAATGTACAAATCGTGTAGGATTTTAATTTTACCACAATTTTATTACCGTAACCCATATGTTTGAACTCATGGTATTATTTAGTACATTTAGTTTCAATGTGTATACAGGTGACTCCTTGAATGTGTATTTGTTATATAGAGTATATGAGGGCCTTGGGGAAGATTAGCGGTAATGCTAACCGAGCTTACCCTCTCTAAATATTGTTGTTATTATTATTGTTATTAAGCCTATGTACGATATTTCATCTATAAACATGAACATCGATGTAGAAACATGGTAAAATAACTTGAGCTTTAAGATTACTGTATAAGTTTCTCAAAATGTATTATTATTATTCTTACTAGGCCTATAGTACCTCCAGGCAGGTGTGCCTCCAGGGCATGGTTTCTGGTACTCTTAGGTTATGATAGACTGGACTGGCAATGCAGGCTAAGCCCCTGGACTCCATGTGTCAATGGATATACTGTTTGGCATTTAAAATATAAAATATATAGGCACAATACATCCTGTGTACGGTGCACCTTTTGAGAGTCTGATATAACTAATTTAAAGAACCCTACATTATTAGTAGTCATACATGTACTGGAATTAAGAGGTCCCTCAATACACATCAATTCAACGATGGTGGTATGGATATAATTCGCAGTAACAGTACTATTATTAACTATTATTATAGCCGGTCTATAAAAAAATTGTGTATAAACTTACACTGTATTACAAAAAAAGTGTAAAAAGACACTCATAGATTACTAAGATTACACTATATGGTGCAGTACTATGGGCCTATATACACGAGTGTAATATCAAATATCACAACCTAGTGTCCATCTAGACGCGAGTTCTGCAGGGTGGAGAGTAGGAATTATAATAAGATGCATACTATCTTGCCTATTATAGCTATAGGCTGTATTTTTAATTTGTCCTCTGATTTCCCCTTAGAGGTTGATAATTACTGATGCAGTCACATAGTGTAAGATCAGCATTGCACCCAGATTGTCAAAGTTCATACTCCTGAAAATTAAATATGTTTTCTTTCAAAACTATAATAAAGCTCTCTTTCTTCAATCTGATGTATCTCCTGGTGTCCCAGATTTTCCATATAAGTGCCCAGGCTAGCACACTGGAGCTAGATGCCATTACAGCTTTTCTTCATTGCATTGAATCAACACAGAAAGCTATTATTATAGCCTGTCCATAAAAAATTATGCATAGAAAATTTTAAAAGAAACTTACACTGTATTACAAAAAAAGTGTATAAAGACGCTCATATTCTATTGGTAGAATATGTAGATTACTAAGATTACACTATATGGTGCAGTACTATGGGCCTATATATACGAGTGTAATATCAAATATCACAACCTAGTGTCCATCTAGACGCAAGTTCTACAGGGTGGAGAGTAGGAATTTCAATAGGATGGATACTATCTGGCCTATTATAGCTATAGGCTGTATTTTTTCTCATTCCAGAAACTATACCTTAATTTGTCCTCTGAATTCCCCTTACAGGTTGATAATTACTGATGCAGTCATATAGTGTAAGACTAGCATTGCATCCAGATTGTCAAAGTTCATACTCTTGAAAATTAAATATGTTTCTTTCGAAACTACAATAAAGCTGTCTTTTTCAATATGATGTATCTCCTACATAAAGTCCTATCTTCACGGTTTGTTTTCATATTATTTGGTGTTTGTTTTACTAGGCACACAGGAGGATAAAGTATTTTACAAATGAGCTGTCATTCCAGGGACAAATTATAGTTATAAGTAAAGTTTAACCAGGGGTGCATGGGGTGGGCCTGAGGGGTGGTTCCTTTCTGTGGTAGTCTATAGTCAGTCCTCCACAATCACTCAACTCTCATCAGTGGCTCCAAGTAGCTGTCTGTGCAGGGCAGCGGCCACACCCTGGGAAACTATGTTGGTTCATAGGCTAAACCAGGTGTGGATTTATGTCTGCAGGTGAGGGAGAATGTCTTTTTCCACAATTCAGTACACAAAGACTGCTCTGGCGGATGATGGGGTTCCGGCCGATAAACCACTAAACACGGCTCAGATGGCTTTGCAGCAAGGTTCCCGTACTGATCCTTAAAGGGCACGATAGGAGGCGCATTCAGATTTGGTTGGTCAACTACTGCAGCAGACCTGGTACAAAACGTATTGGTCCTACCTTTCCTTTGGAGTATATACCAGCGAAGACAAGAGGGAATTATGAGGCATGGGCGTCCCAGATTTTCCATATAAGTGCCCAGGCTAGCACCCTGGAGCTAGATGCCATTACAGCTTTGCTTCATCACATTGAATCAACACGGAAAGTAGCAGTTACCAGTTTTAAGTTATGGTTCAATTGGGGGCATGCATGTCACTAATCTGTCTATTCCACTGATTTGTCTGATACACTATCTAAACGGAGTGCGACCTTGGTTGGCACATATATTTTTGGGACATTTAAATGTTCTTACATGCAATCTGGTGCAACATTTTATGCAATTTCACCCAAAATTTGTGATAACAATTTCCCCTTTTTCTCCCTTTCCTTTCGTTTCTCCCTTTTTATTTTTTAAATTCATGAGGGGGAGGTAGCCCAATGCCACCCCTAGCTATGCAGCTGAGTATCTCTATTGTTCTGGGGTTTTGTGAATATAAATTGGCTTAGATGCTAAATGATGCCATTATTTGAATTCTTAAAATATTATTGCGTGATACATGTAGGCTATAGTTTGCCCCCTGCACCGTTCACATGCTACTCCTGTGATTGTTACATACTTTAATCTCTCATTGTGTGGTACTTGAGACTGATTACTGAATGGCATGCCACCCAAAAATGACTCAGGTTGTTTATTTATTAAATTCCAGAGTGTGTATAAAACATAATAAATAAATTGCAATTCATACCACCACCTTGGATACACTTCACAAAGATAACATGATTCCATATAGCCCAGCCAAAACAAATTTGTTTATCCTGGCTACAGAAGAATGGTTTATATACTTTGTTTATAATTAGAGCTGCAGCAACAAATGACAGCTGGAATTTTATGGCTAATCTTAGAACAAATACAAGCCAGCCTTGCTATTTCAGAGAGGGACTACAAACTTGGCAGAAGAACAATTAAAACAGAGGTAGGCAGGATAGGTATAAGTTACTGGCCACTGTTTACAAGATGCCTGCCAAAGATTGAAATATATGACTCAGTTCATGTAAAGTAAGAGATAAACAAATGTAAACATTACTGCAGTCATCATACCAGCCTGCTGGGATAGATATATGTGCAAGGCCACAATGTTGGGCAATTTCATGTTTTTCGAAAGTATTCAACTCTCATTGCAAGGAATCACATTGCATA
>JAODAI010237729.1:0-16056 GCA_027575025.1 Scotoplanes globosa | reverse complement strand
GTGTCGATGTTAAGGGGGGAAGAGTGGTGAAGGATCAGGATGGGAAGTTGGTCACGTGCAAGGATGAGGTTATTAAGATGTGGGAAATGTATTCTGGGAGCTGTATACTCAGGGAGGTGGTGCAGATCTGGATATATCCAGTTCAGTGGGGGATAATATTGTCGTGGAGGAAATTTCTGATTTTGAAGTGAAGTGGGCGCTAGGAAGGATGAAGAGGGACAAGGCAGTGGGTTTCGATGAACGCGGGAGGTGGGAACAAAATGGCTAGGGAGATTGCTTATTATGTGTCTGAAGGAGGGAAGTATATCTAGTGAATGGCAGACTGGCCAGATTATTCCTGTTTGGAAGCAAAAGGGGGATGTGCATGACCCTGAGAAGTATTGGGGTATCACATTATTGGGACAAGTGTTTAAGATACTGGAAATGGATTATGGGTAAAATAATTAGGGAAAATGTTGAATTGTAGATTGGGGAGGAACAGCAGGGGTTCCGCAGATGGGGAGTGACAAGCGATGGTCTGTTCTCACTTAGGCAGTTGGTGGAAAACAAACTGGAGGTCAAAGGGAGTATATCATTGGATCTTGTAGATTTGGAGAGGCTTATGATACTGTTCCTGTGGAATTAGTGATGTCTACATTGCAATGGATGGGTGTCCCTGAATGAGAAGTTAGGATGGTAGAGGGTCTTTTTGGAGGTACAGAGGGTAGGGTTTTGATTGGTTAAATGATGTCAGAAGAGTTTGGTGTAAATATTGGGCTCATAAAGGGTAGTGCCCTTAGTTAACTACTTGTATTATGGTAGTGAAAGTGAAATTAGCAGAAAAGTCAAGACCAAAGACTTGCTGCCCAAGCTGCTATATGCAGATGACCTGGCAGTACTTATGGACAGCAAACATGAGTTACAGAAAGTTTTAGTAGAATGGAAGGATTTATTTGAGAGTCATGAGTTAGGTATGAACCTGGATGAGACAGAAGTTTTGGCAGTGGGTTTGCAGCGACAGGAATCGGGTATTGCTCTAGTAGGAAGATATTAAGCAGAGGGATAGTTTTACATATATAGGGGTATGATATCTGGTGATGGACGGTCTGATGGGGAGGTGCATAAGAGGATTCAGTCAGTTGGCCCCATATCCAGAAATGACGAGCATCTGAAACTCTACATGCATACACTTTCATGATTTTATGCACAATTGTTTCACCATACTGCTGGACTAATCCTAATTATCGGTTAGACATAAATGTAGCGTTTACAAGCCATTCCTTGATATTTTCATAAGAAGCTCAGCATACTAATTAATATGCATATGATCGCCACCGATAACAGTTCTTCTTCTATGCATGGGCTTTTTCGTAATGCTTTCTCCACAATGAAGAAAAAATAGTCTAGCCCTTAGCCTACCACTAATTATACAAATAAAGGCAAGCCCACTCAAATATCATCTTCCAAATGAATAAGCTTCTTAATCGACTCACACAGCACCTATATTCTAATCATCAACTCAAATTACTAAGATTTATTGAGGTATCGTGTTCACGGGCCAGGTATATACCCCTGATCAGGATCACCGCATATATTTCCAGTTAGGATAATACACCAAAAGAGTGCTTCTTCCAGAGGCTTTTTCGTAGTGCTTTCTTCACAATGATGTAAAATAGCCTATAGGCTTTAGCACATCAATAATTTTACAAATAAAGCCCCAACACACCCAAATATAATGTGAAGTATCATCGTCCAAATTAATATGCCTCTTATTCGACTCACATAGCACCCATGTATCAATTGTCAACTCGAACGACTAACAGTTATTGAGATATCGCTTTCACGAGCCATGGCGTACATCCATATCAAATATATTATTATAACATTGTTATAATATTAGTTAGATCTCGGTCAGACGTTTTTTGGTTCGGAGTGTTTATTTCCTTTTTTCTGTTTTAATTCTCTATCACAAACTATAGATTAGCTGTTTTTTTTTTGAATTTTTCTTAGTTGTTCTGGATTATGCCTCCAAGTCCAAATAATTCTTAAAATGAAGAAGATTTGGAACGGCAAAGTTATCAAAATCGAACAAGAAGACAGGGCCACCGCCCCTGGCAGTTCGACCTAAAGCCGCTAATGTTTACAATCTCAGGCTTCGGCCGCGACCACTCGGATCCTAATTACCCATCATGCATCGGAGAACATAGCGACAACCAGAATACACGGCAGTCTACCAAACCAAATCAATTTGATCTACGATAAAACAATTACTCGGATAAACTGAAAGGTTGTAGTCCATTTACAAGTATCAAACTACACATACTACTAATAAGACTCTAAGTCTACTAATAAGTCTAAGCAAGAAAAAGGAAGTTGAGGTTAGTGAGAACGGGCCTAATATTACAACCAAATAATCATATACCTTAAATGATAACTACCAATGTACCGTTTGCGATCTCGGTGATACAAGCATTATGTAGTGCAATCGATTTGTAAACTGGTATTGTGCCAGTTGTGTAAGCTTTTCGCTAGATGATTTTAACACCATATACAACGACGGTTGAATCTACATTGGTATTGGGTCCCCTGTGAAAAACCTGCCCTGCAAGACGTTAAGAATGATAAAGAAATAGATAAACGATGTAGTTCCTTTCTAGGTGAATTCGCTGCCAGAGTGTGTAACCTGGAAAGAAAAGTCGACACCATAAAAGACGAAATTATCAACGAAATCAAGGACGAAATAAAAAATGCCACTTCAGCATCTACCACCAACGAAGAAAGAAAGTTAAATTCAATTGTATTCAATATGAAAGAGAGTAAGTTCAACGTAATCGAAACAAGAACCAATGATGACAAGGCAGCATTCATGAACATTAGCTAGGAGGTTATGAATGTGTAGATCGCAAGTAAAGACGTGGGACGCATCATCAGACTTGGTGCTAAGATGGATGACGGTTCAGCTCGGTCGATGCTAATTTCATTCACTAGCACTGACATTAAATGGTAGATTATGAGAAACGCCCATCACATGAAATATAATGCATATAAAATCGGTATAAATCACGATATGTAACCGGAGGAGAGAGCCCAGAATAAGAAGTTGTTGCAGGAAGCGAGAGATCTAAACGCTGGTGACCGCTCAGAAGAGTATGTGTTTAGACTACGCCCCCCCCCCTCTCGTCAAGAAAAGTGATGAAAATTCTAATCCACAGCCATCACCAGGTACCAGCCAACAATTAACTAGGCCTAAACCCTATCCAGCACATGTATAATATACGCACAAGCACCTTCATTGTATTTATTATAATGTGCATTGCCTTATGAATAAACGTGCATAACTTAATGAACTACTTAATTCGTTTACTCAGAGTCAGAAGCCATATATTATTGCTTTTACTGAAGCTAAGAATAGTAGATATGCTGTTAATTTTTCTGAGCTGAATTCCTGGATATAATTATATTCATTCTGGTATTTCCGATTCGGAAGGACGTGGAATTATTATCTATATGATCAATACATTAAATTGTACTTCTGTCAATATGACCACACCTTTCATGGAATCAACTTGGGCTGAAATTCATTGCAATGACTCTATCAATATTATATGTGGATGCATTTATCGTAGCCCAAATTCTAGTAATGAACTTCTTCATATTATCTTAGAAGCTACTATGAAATACAAGAAGGTCTGTATTGTTGGTGATTTTAACTTCCCATGTATTAACTGGATAAACTGCTGTGCTAATAGTGATAATTCGTCTAATCTTAACAATCGCTTCTTGGAGTGTCTTCGTGATTGTTATTTGCATCAGCATATTGACTTCCCAAAACGCTTCCGGGTCGGTCAAACTCCAAATATTCTTGATCTCATCTTAACAACTGATGACAACCTAATGACATCAAATATTACTCTATTGAACCCTCTTGGAAGGAGTGACCATGGTATTATATTTTTGATCTGAACTGTTCTTACGATCCTAATAATCTAAATTTTAAGAGATTAATTTATGATAAAGGAAACTATGTAGACATGAACATCGAACTTGGGGATCTTAATGATCCAAACCTTTTAAAATATGATGTAAATCACAGCTGGGATACTATGAAGACTACTTTGACTGATGCTGTTGATTATTTCATTCCTTCATTTATGCCCACCACTAAGCCTATAGATGGAAGGGTACTACACCCTTATCTAAGCAAATTCTGGCCGAGATTAGAAAGAGGCAATGCGGCTGGCAGATATATGTTGAAACCAAGGATCCAAAGAAGTATCGTGACTATTGTAGACAAATGAACCAGGTTCGTGCTATAACCCGTAAAGCGAAAATGATGTATGAGAAAGAAATTGCCAACAATGCTAAAATTAAACCTAATCAATTTTGGGCTTATGCTAAAAGACAATGTAACTTCAATCATGGTGTTGCACACCTCCAGACAGGACAACTCGACTCACATTGACAAAATGTGTTGACAACTTCTGATTCCCCAAAAGCAGATGCCTTAGCCAAGTTCCTTCAGAGTGTTTTTATTACGGAGGGTATGGATACTATCCCTACTATCCCGGCCAGATTGTATGCTTCAGATTGTATGCCTGCGATGATAACACTAATATTAATGTGATATATGAGGACGTTATGAAGGCTTTCGATACTGTGCCGCACAAACGTTTGATTTGTAAACTTCGAGCCTATGGTATTATTAATACGCTGGATGGATGGATAATTTTCTTTCTTTCCAAGCGGTACCAGCAAGTCGTTGTGAACGACAATTTCTCGGATCGAAATCCTGTCTCTAGCGGAATACCACAGGGCAGTGTCCTTGGACCGCTGTTTTTATAATCTATATTAATGACCTTCCTGACTCAATTACGTCTTCAACCTTTCTCTTCGCTGATTACACCAAAATATATAGGAATATCTATTCAACTCACGACTGTGAGCTACTCCAGGCAGACCTGGGTCAACTTTTAAATTGGTTGTCAACATGGCTACTGCCATTTCATCCTGATAAATGCAAAGTTATGAACATTGCTAGAGTGATAGGAACCTCATCAATTATGAATATTCAATGGGAAATCATGTGCTCGACCGTGTCAACGAGGAAGTAGATATTGTCGTTACTTTTGACTCTGCGTTAAGTTTTACCTCTCATATCAACAAGGTCAACAAGGCTAACAGGATCCTCGGACTTATACGCAGAACTTTCACCTATATTGACAAGATCACTCTACTTAGCTTATTCAAAGCCTTTGTCAGACCTCATCTTGAATTATCTAACTGCATCTGGGCACCAAGCAAAAAGATACACATACATCACATTGAGCGTGTCCAAAGGAGAGCTACTAAACTTGTTCCTTCATTAACATATCTTAGCTACCCTCAGCGTTTGAAAGAATTAAGTTTACCAACTCTTGTGTATCGAAGAGCTAGAGGATATATGATCGAAGTCTTTAAAATGCTTTCTGGCATCTATGACCCACAAAGATTGCTGGTATCTTAAACCTTCGACAGAATGTTATTACTATAGGTTCTAAGACAAAGAAAATCATGCAGGAGTACTCTTCCACAAGTGGTATACACAATTTCTTCAGCTTAAGAGTCTGTAAAATCTGGAATTCATTGCCAATTGCTGTTATCGACATTATCAACTTAAATACATTTAAGAATCGGCTTGACACACATTGGAACTACTGTGCTTTTCGATATCATTACGAGTCTGGCCACTCTGAAACCATGTATCAAGTTGAGCCAAATCGTTCTGTTAACCATCCTGGATCTGGACCTAGAGGCGTTTACTACCTTTCATCCAGTATAAGCATATGTATCATATGTATGTATAACACAGGGTCATAAAAATGCATACTTTCGGCCTCTAATAAGCTTTTAAATGCCATTTTGTTACAAACAAGGCTTATGGTTAGGAATTTAGATTCGGTATTATAATATGTTACGGTCTTAAGGCTTATGCATGTCTATAAATGACATAAATATATTCGACATGATTGAGGTGTTACACCCCTCGTTGGAATCACCGCATATGTTTCCTGTTAAGACAATAAACCAAAAATGGTGCACTGTATACACGTATCCCATAAAGATAACTTAGTATTAACCGTATTCGAATATTATAAGTTATGGAAGTAAATGTTTTGCTTTTGTAGCTGCAAGACATTGGAATCAATTGCCAGAGAGTGTAAACACGTGTGATACATTAACACATGTCAATAGGGTACTTAAAACTAATTTGTTCAAATCACACTATAATTAATGCATATTTTAATTAACCACACCAGTATTTATATCTATGTAAAATCTTTACCATAGAAAGCGCTTTGAGCTGTGACCTCCTGGTCTTAATCAGGAAAGGCGCTATGTAAATACTATTATTGTTATTATTATAATACCAGGTAAATACGTGCAGTGCAGTTATACCCGAAGTTAATCAATATAAAGATATAGGAAAACGATATTAATTTAGGATCACTTGTATTTTATATTAATTTCTCATCACTATTTACACATCGATTCGTGGCTAACTTATACAGAATCATGCGAAAATACGTTATTTCTGGCAGTACTTTACCCAGTTCCCGACTTTGCCGAAGCCGTAGTAAATGTATGCCGAATTGTGCATATGACTCTGTGACGTCACAAGTGGTACTTCAATTTTAATTTTGTAATTCGTATGCGACACTGCATGCAATACTGTGTAAAACTACTAATTTTTATATGGGGAAATCACTAATTAAATAGCAAAAATAGATGCAAATGGCAATAATAATTAATATTGGGAGTGTAAATTACAGTATGATATACATTAATGATGGAGAGAAAAATATTTGGACTTCTTTTAGCAAATTTCAAAGTTGTTAAAACTGCGGCACCATTGTTGACATAGGCCTAATCCTGTAAACATACAATTACTGCCAAGCAAGAGTGGCACTATGCCTCTTATTACACACTATTTGTTACATTGTACTCCAACTGTAGTCATGATATATCTTTGTAATTCATATAAATTGATCAAATATTGGCAGTAAAATAACATAACTATTATTTAAGACGCGACATATATGGACACGTATAGGCCTACGTCGACTAGGAGTCTGTTTACTATATGTAGTGTACGTAGTATATGGCCTACTGGCGTGTTCCCAAATTATGATGCATATTAACAAGTGTAATTCATAATTAAGCTTTGTTTCCAATTTTAGCTAGGGCCTAAGTTTATGAAGATATAACGTTATAATGACATACACATCAATATTTTACTAATTATTAATCATAACATTCATACCCGCAGGTCCATAAAATAACACACTGAGTCGAGTCACATATAATATCCAAGTATTTCCAAAATAAAACTAATCACAATGGCCGCAATGTTGTTGTTTTCCACTTTAGCCTGCATGGTACCTGACAGCGCAATGGTAGCGTGCAGCGTACGTTGGACTCGGCTAATGCACACTGCATACATGTACTCCATACATGTAGTTTATGTATAGGATATTATAATATAGGTACGGTAATGTGCTCGTACCGTTATTGTCATGTCCACTTATTATGTCACATTTAAATTTTCCCGAAAACATACAAGCGTTTTCTGAAAAGGAATCGTTCTGAAGATACGTCCTAAAATCACTTTTATTGTTGTACATCAAATAATTTGAGAACTTTAGTTGAAGTTTTTGTGAACATGTAGTGTACTTTAATAGTTAAATAGAAAATATTTTGTCGTTTTCCTATATCTTTAAAGAAAGACACTCACAATATCATTTGGCAAGGTCTTTGGGGATTGAAAATTAACATTGTAATTGTAATTAGAGAAGTCAAGATGTCCTCAATCTAGTTCTTCAATGTCATACCAGGCAGCCAGGGACATCCCTGGTCATACCAACTGGTGTGTACTCTCGTCATCCCAATGGGAACGTTAACATACTGGATGTTCCGTGTAGGAGTTCAACAGCTGGTCACTAGTCGAAACGATATAGACCGGCAGTCCAGAGACATTTGGGTTAGTTGAACTAGGTACAAATATGTGACTATCGAAATATAATTATGTGGGGGTATTTGAAAGTTCGGAAAGGTTAGTCAGGCATATTATACCTGCTGGATGTGGCCCTGGGCCTTATTTGAAATAGTTCAATTTTTGCAGATATGTACATACATTTGTATAAATTAGCATATTTGTCAATATTGCACAAAATGAGTTTGGCATACATTTTGGTAACACTACATATTACATAATTATGTTTTACTACATATTTTAGATTTTAGGAAAATATGCATTCATGTTCAGCTTTTTTATAATCCTGGTAAAATGAACATTCGTGATCAGAAATTACCATTGAGCTAAAACGAAAGTAAAGTAATACATTGCGGAATCTTAAGGTTTAAGCTAACCCTAGGTCCACTGAATCACGATGACTATGTGATGTCGTATTTGAAGAACATTAATGCTACAATGTACACCATTCTACAATAGTTATGATTACTATTGGGTGACCTATACTATGCTTAGGCTCGTTACATGGCATACACGAATTATACAAATACATACCTTCACATAAATGTTTTGGCACAGGGTAGGCCTACATAGAGAAGGTTGACAGTTGATTGTTCATTTTCGCCCCTGGTTAATTTATGTTATTATCATGATTCACCCAGAGGCAATATATATAGGGTCTTTTTCAAAACTCCCATCGACTTCCCATGACGCGATGAGAACACAGATGTGCACTCAACGCAGCTGTTGATATCATACCCAAACGGCCGCCTGCAGAAAGATACGGTCAACGACCTTGAATCATTTCCATGTTACCCAAATCATGGCGTCTTTGATATGGCGGGCCAAATGTCCAATAATTAGATAATCTTGGTTTATCGATCGATAAACCAAGTTTATTGATCCTAACTGGGTATTTCAACAGATAACATTATATTTTCGAAATAACTTGGTATTTCGATTGATGAACTCGGTTTATCGATTGAAAAACTTGGTTTATCGGCTGACATATTTAGATTTTCGAAAAAACTGTGTATATCAGTAGATAAACAAAGTTTTTCGGTGATAAACCGAGTTGTTGTTTATCGATCGATAAACCCAGTTTTTCGACCGATAAACTCGTTTTTCGAGATAAGCCAAGTTTTTTGATCGATAAACCGAGTTTTTCGACCGATAAACCAAGTTTATCTGTGGTAGCTATGTCCATGCTGCATATAGTTTACACCTATTTTAGCCTGGGGAAAGAAGTGAGTGTGGTTCCAAATAAGTTACATTGGGAGCAAAGTGCCGGCAAATTATGATATAGCCTATAATAGTCATGTATGGAAATCGCAAAGTTGGCTCCTACTTCACAATTTCTGCGCAAGCCACTGTCTTAGATGCCAAATATTGCTTTATTTAATTTATTTAGCTATATAATTCAAAGTGGTAAAGTACAATCTTCTATATTATTGTTGATGAATATGCAAGTGGGACTATTGATATATAACTATTTTTGATCAGGACTATAAATGACATTCGAAAGATGTAAGCCTACCAATTGACATATCAGGTTAGGTATACTGACTAGTATTTTATGTAACTGAACTCTCCATTGATGAAGGTGCTGTGATATCAACATGCTTTTAAATATGTAGGACAATGGATACCGAACAAAGTATTTCCTGCTGTAGTAACTGTAATAATTTGAAGGTCATTCGCAGGCCTGTATATGGCAAGCCAACTGTTGAATAATTGGACAAAAATACCAGGTTGCTTGCCAACCGCAGACACTTTGCGCTTTGCTAAACTGAGTTTATCGACCGATAAACTAAGTTTATCGACAGATAAACTCTGTTTGTCTGATAATTGAACATTTAGCCTCCTGTATCGAAAAACATGGATTATCAGTAGTATAAAAGCTCATTTTGGAATAAATTTTCAGTATATCTTAACAACTTAGTTTTTCTGGATCTAGGGGGGTCCGGCGGTGATTTTTTTCAAAAGATGCCGTATATACCGATACAGTTGGTGATCCAGGGGTCCGGGAGCCGGACTCCCCCCCCCAGTGGGGATTTTTTAATATGCCTCCCATATGACGATATCGATCATCATTATTATTTTTACCAGGTGCCAGGAAAACGCATTTCAGCAAATCACTTTAAAAAAAATCCTGGGTAGGACCTCGGTCTACATACAATCCCACCCGGTTTTCCACGACTGGCACTCGCGGTTGCTATTTGAACCTTCAATTTGCCTCCACATTTTTCCATAACCAGTTTAGTTAATTATACAAAAGATATTATCAAGATAGAACCTCCAGGTTAGGCACCGATCCAGTGAGTCCAAGGGGTCCGGATTTCTCCCTGTTTAGCAGTGATTTTTTTAATATGCCTAAATTTCAGGGTGAAATTACTTTTATAATGCCAATGGTTTGGTTCATATGTGCCAGCATTTCAGCCCATACTTTAAGAAAACGGAAGGACCTCACCTCCTTCTTCGCACTCGCATTTCCTGTATGTATCAATTGACGACAATATGCATATCTAACCAGTTTACATGTGTGGATGATCGTGGCAAATATTTCACGTTCGTCGGACCCCCATTGACCGTTGATGCATACTGACGATCCGATGTAAACTTATCAATTGGCCCAGGCGCGGATACAAAGCGGTCCGGACTCCCTGTGCTCGTGCTGTTTTGCATACACCTTCCAGGCCGATATTTTTTTACTATAATACTAGGCCAGTATGGGGTTCACAGATGACATGAACACGTACCCCCCCCCCCAAGGAGGACCCTCCACCAACTTCACCGGGCTTCGCAATTAATGTTCGTCCAATTAGCTCCCCTCTTTTTTCAAACGTAACCGGGAGGTTACATACATCGATTATACATAAATAATATTAATATTAGTTCGGACCACCTCTGTGGCCATTCACATGCTGACGATCACTGATTGGATTGTTGCTTTAGAAAGTAAGTTCTGTCATTTTGACATTATTTGAGAGATTCATTATACCTCATGTTCCGCTTTTTTATTTTTGAAAGATAATGAAAATAAAAAGGTAAATAAATTTGTGGTACAAAGTTGACCTTATATTGCAAAAAATGTTGCACCAGATTGCATCTAAGGACATTGAAGTTTTCAAAATGTTCATCTACACCCCGCGCCAACTACGGTGGTGCTTCGCTGAGATAGTGTATTATATAAATCTGTGGAATTAAAAAATCAGTGGATATCCCGCCCCATGCGAAAATTACTGGATCCGCGATAGACACCTTTAAAAAGTGTAAAATCATGATATTCAGATCATTAGTATAAAATAATTCAGATATAATCAGTTCTGGTAGAACGGTTAAAAGAATATCGCAAAATCACATTTTTAATATTCAGTGGCCAGTCTTTGGCGGCAAGGTATGAGAATATTTTCATATGATATATAGCTTACCTCCATTTTAATGTGAGCTTCGCGTCAAGGTAGATCTAATATAATAGTCATGTATTGCTATACCTTCAACGAGAATAAAAATATCAGCAAAATGATATAGGTTTTTCATTTGTAAAGATTTATAAATGATTAAGTTATGTGAAAGAGGCTACTGCTTTTTCCTGTCTCACATCATTAACATATCTTATAAATCATTAAGATATGTGAAAGAGGCTACTGCTTTTTCCCTGTCTCACGTCATTAACATATCTTATAAATCATTAAGATATGTTAGAGGGCTACTGCTTTTTCCCTGTCTCACGTCATTAACATATCTTTTAAATGATTAAGATATGTTAGAGAGGCTACTGCTTTTTCCTGTCTCACATCATTAACATATCTTATAAATCATTAAGATATGCTAAAGAGGCTACTGCTTTTTCCCTGTCTCACATCATTAACATATCTTATAAATCATTAAGATATGTGAAAGAGGCTACTGCTTTTTCCCTGTCTCACATCATTAACATATCTTATAAATCATTAAGATATGTGAAAGAGGCTCCAGCTGCTCCCCCTATCTACATCATTAACACATCTTCCTATAATGGCATTTCCCAACTAAACGACAAATTATGAAGGTCATAGGCCACTGACCCTCCTGCCAGCAATTCCAAAACTTAATGGACGCCTCATGTATAATAGTCAGATGTTATCAAGAAACAAGATATTTTCATGTTTTCAATATGGATTCCGCGATAATCATTCTACTGATGTGGCTTCAGTTAATCTCGTTGACAATATTGCAATCTGGATGGATGACCACTTTTCTGATATTGGTATTTTCATTGACCTTTCCAAAGCCTTCTAGATCATAAGATTCTTGTACAAAAGTTGTATGCATGTGGTATGCGTGGTGTTTCATATAACTGGTTCAAAAGTTATTTAAGTAACAGAGTTCAATTTGTTCACTACAATAATACTACATCATCCAAATTATTTTACAATGTTGGAATTCCACAGGGTTCAATTCTTGGCCGATCGTTATTTCTTCTTTATATAAATAAAATGTGTGCATCTTCTTCCAATGCTAAGTTTGTGTTATTCGCTGATGATACTACTGTATTATTCTGGAACAAAGATTTAAATTAATAATGCAGCATCTGAATGTAGTAATATTTATATTTGGCTAACTGTAAATACACTTTCCATCAATATTTCTAAAACCAAAGTTCGTGCAGCCAATGACGATCTTTCATTAAATATTTACGGTGAATTAGTTACAGCTTCTATAAGTCAGCCAGTACCAAGTTATTAGGAACTGTCATTGATGATAAACTAAGCTGGAAAGATCATGTTGGATATGTTGCTAAAATTACCAAGGCTAGTGGTGTAATATACAAAGTTAAAACTTTCTTACCAAAATGTACATTGCTTACTTTATATAGTATTTTTTCTTCCACATATAATTATAACATTCTCCTTCGGGGAGATGCACACGTGATTCCTATGTTACTTTTTTATCTTTTACAAAAAGGGCTATTATATAAATGTATAGTGCTAAAAGTCACTGGTGACCAGGGTTAATATTTGTGCTGTGCCTCGGAATAGTTTCTAGATATATGGCGCTTGATAAGTGCTGTATATTATTAGTATTAGTATTATTAATTGTACTTCACTTTCTCCTCACTTTTTAAATGTGTTAATATTCTTCCTGTCCAAGATCTGTATTAATACCAGGTTGGAATTTTTATAAATTTCACATGGGCCTTCTTCCCTATTTTCAATACTTCACTTACAATCACCACATGTATAATTGTAATATATACTCGAGGAAGCAAACTTTTTCATCTTCCTTTCTCCATGATAAAACTTAAATCAATTGCAACTACGGTCATATGGCGTTAGTTTGTGGAACTCTCTTTCCCAGTCTATGTAACACTCCCATTCATTGTAAATATTTGAATAATCTCTTAAGAAATACTTTTTGCATTCCCATGATATTGTGTCTTAAATTGAAAACACATATTTGAGTATGTTGTTTACGTGCAAACGTGTTTGTTATTTACTAAACTATTTGTCTTAGTATTATATTAACTATTTCTTATTATCTACTTCTCTGATAAATGGTTATATAGTTACATATTTACATGTTTTTCCCAAAGTTTAGATAAAACTGGTAGCTATAGTGTCAAAATATGCGTGGTGTTTCCGGCGTGGAGCTTCTAAAAAGAGGTATAAAAGAGACTGGGGATAGAAAAGTTGGTCCCCGCCCCACAATTCCTGCACACTATACTATGTCACTGACTAATACTAATGAGATATGTTGATAGTTGCAGTTATCCTGATATTAATTACATTTAGAATCGGAATAACTTTAGCAGTCTTCCAGCGTGACGGAAATATGTTACTCCGATTGCTTACATTTATAATAATTAAGAGGGATACTTGGAGTTATTTTCTTTGCACTCATCTTCAAAACATAAGACTTAATCCCATCAAGCCCTGTTACTTTGCTTGGGTATTTAGCGACATACTCGTTTATTATACATTGGGAAAATGTAACATTACTTTTCATTATCCCGAATAAGCAATTTTAATTATTACATTTTAGGACAGAGATGATTAATATTTAAAAATAATATATATGTTAACACTAACTGCACGGGGGGTGGCGCTGCAGATATATGTTTTCTCCTTTTCCGTTAATGTCTTTTGCACATTTTGAGACCATATTTGAGATCATAGGTCCACCCGTAAACGAGTTACGCTACATTTAGTAAGCACATGTCACATGGACCGTCATTTTTTTGCTTCATATCAGTAGCCACCGTGGCCTATAGTGGGATTACTCTGGATTCACGAGCCGATGATTGAGAGTTCGAGTCCCGTAAGTAACGTCAGGAAGGGCATTCGGTCATAAAATACTACGTGCCCTTGCATATAATACATAATAAAAGAAGCACTAGAATTCATAAAAAAATAAGAAACGTATTGAAATGCAAGCACATTTATGAGGCACCGCCTATGCCCCGTAATGGGAGTGGCAGACGTTAAACACATTCATCAGCATATAATGTGTCAATACAACAGATTAAAGGATATTGTAATGTTAATCTCTAATTGATGGACATAATTATACACTAATCTAAATGTTTCAACATTTACCTAAAGTATCCAAAGAACTATAACCAATAAAATACATACAAAATAAAACAATAGAATACATAATAAAAGAAACACTATAATTCATAAGAAATTAAGAAACGCATTGAAGCAAATTTATGAAAATTAGTTTCAATTAGCGCGAAAGAATATATACACGATTTTCAACACAGAGTGGATTCGTTATTCTTACAAAATCAATTCCTAGATTTTAGAAGCTTGTTAAGTCCTTTTAGACATTAATCTAGAAAATAATGGTCTTTCTTGAAAACGGTCAAAATCTGGATATTGCGCAATCAATTATGCAATAGTTACACATTTCAACGATTTTTCGGAGTTTTTCCTGCCAACGTGTTCATTAACATAATTATTTATATACCTGCACATTTTCAGGTCGATCGGTGGTAATGTGGCCGAGATCTTAGGGGAGTGGGGGCACTGATTGCCACAGTGTCTTAAGCCTCAAAATAGCCCAGTGCAGTTAGAGTTAAGCCCTGTTATTATAGTAGGCATACTTAAAATACTTGAATTCATATCCAGATACTGGGGAATCTTTTGGTAAGATTTATCAATTATATGATTTCGAGATATTCATTAGAAAGTTCTTACAAAACGCCTTTTTTATATTATTTACTATTATTATTTATTCCTCCTTCATATAGTATAACAGTTTTCATTTATAGTAAATCACATTAATTTAATACATTGGAAGCATAATAAAACATATGTATTTAATTGAATATGGCATGGAGTGGAACCAAAATAAATCATAGACTTTTCGATATCATATTATCATTAAAATTATTAATATATATATTTATACATTTTTTTCTTACTCTTTTACATCAGACACAGGGTCCATATCAAAACAAGAAAGAAGAAAAAGAGCCGGAAAAAATACTACAAAAAAAGAAGTGCTCTCCAGTGGTCCTGGAGTTTAGAAGAATAAAGCGAATCCGAGTCAGCAATAGCTCTAACGATTTGATTTTGGGGCATGTTAACCCTCGCAATAAAACGGGCAGATTATTTTCGTCGAACTTCATCAAAAGACAACACTCCAAATGTATCAAACATTTCAGAAGTGCTATCGTACTTAGTATAGCCCATGAGCCACTTAAAGAACGAATATAATTGAGTTCATGAATAGTAAAATTACTCCAAAGTTGGCAACAGTAGAGGTTAGAGCAAAAACTCTCAAAAAGCTTACATTTCACCTCATTAGAGCATTTGCGGAAATTTCTGATTAACATATTAGCCCTGATGCATATAGATTTATATTCACGCTTAATATCAAACGCATCTTTCTGATTATTAGATAAAATTACACCCAAATTCTTAAAAGTACCAACTATCTCAATAGAGTCTCCGTTAAGTTTAACCTTTGGAAAATTACAATTAATACGATTGTTACGATTATACGGTTGAAAGATCATACCTTTGGTTTTCTTGGTGTTGTACGTAATGTCATGATTATAAGCATAATCTTCGCAAATA
>JAODAI010237618.1:0-10319 GCA_027575025.1 Scotoplanes globosa | reverse complement strand
CTGTTGATAAACTCGGTTTATCTGAGAAAAACACTGTTTCTCTGAGAGAAACCGTGTTTATCTAATTATTGCACATTAGGCTTGCCATACCCCTGCATCAATATTAGGCCACATTTCACCACGCGTGAGCGGAGACCGTGCACTGACTTACAGTGTGCACGTGTATAATGGTATGTGGAAATCATGACGATGCTGCGTGTACGTGTATGTATGCGTGACTGTGAAATTGTTTTGAAAGTAAAGTTTGCAATTTGTAAACACTGCAGTGGCATACCTATTACGTTTAGAGTTAAACACCTTCTTTTGTTAATAGCCATTTAATTTAATCACAAATTTTGAGTCGATATACACCAATGGGCTATGTTTAAATGTTATGTTTACTAACATTACATATAACTGAGTACTTGCTAATTCCTGAGTGTTACTAAACAAACTGGTCTCACTAATTCACGATGGTTTATTTATACACATGTTTATAAGTAAATGCACCCCGTGTTGAGTTTTATTACTCAGTAGTTTTTCTCTGTGCAGGAGAGCTATTATTCCAGCTCCTGGGAGATTTAAAGAGAGCTTTTCGCTCTCCTGAACATTTTACACTTCTGGTCTATTTTTCTAGCACATTAGGGAGAAATGTAACGGACTATACATCATTAATATCACATTGCAATTTGCGACCAATATTAGTATAGTAACATGAGTTTTAGGAGAGCAATCAATCGCGCCGGCGCTCCTTTATAAATGAAGGTCTGCCTGCTAGTAGTGTATACTCTGTGCTGGCTAGCAGTAATCAAGGATGCAACACGTTCTAATTTGAAATCATTGCAATGTGTTATAAATGACAATCACTTTCATTCAATGACGCCACATGACTACTGGAAATTATTTCCAAAGCTATAGATATTATGCACTGTACTACAACAACCACATACCCCAGCTCTTTTGATTTTTAATTTCGGTATGATCACTCACATTGGTGATTGCATTTGATTTATTAAGTTGAACCCGATGAAGGCTATACAAGTGCCTTCCGTTATTATCAACAATCTGGACGAAAGGAAGACCAACCGGGTTAACACCCTGCTCTTTACGAAAAACTGGTCAGACTAGGATAACGGAGACAGGTAGTCCTGCCCCGGGACCGCCATTTTACGTCCTCATCCGATGGACGTTACACATGAATATGTGTGATTATATTATATTTTGTTATAATAGTTCAGTTCTTTTAAAAGCCCATGATTTGATCTGATGACGAAGCCACTTTATAATATTTGTTACGTGTACTTTGAGATGTGATACAGTCAAATAGAATGTGTTTCACTGTAAGTTGTTTTCCACAAGGTAGGCACACTGAAGGTGGCTCTCCTCTGAGCAGGAATCCGTGTGTGAGGTGAGTATGACCTATCTTTAGGTGGGAAAAAATTATCTCTTCCCACTTGATTAGCCTGCAGTCAGTGTTAGTTGAATTCACAGGCACTTAATTTTCTTTAGTCTCCATAATCATTAATACGTATTGATTGAGAACACTTTTAATACTAAACATGTCCACGTCTAGTTCAGTGATAGCGCAAGAGGAATGAAGGGCCCAGGGGCTACACCTCTACTGGGGATGCCTTCCCCCATACCGGGAAGTTATTTTATGATATCTTTCTTAGTGTGGCGAAACAAGTATATAGAGCATCCACCTGCCAGTCGGGAGATTAAATATAACCCACCTGCAAGTCGGGAGATTAAATAGTGGTTCCTTGTCCTGCATGTGTCTTTGATACCCGCACCGGAGGTCGGGTCTTACCAAAGACTTAAAAAGTGACGTACATGTACCTTCTCGCTTGATGTTCAGCTCGTACTTGGTGCAATAGTTACGTTCCTGTGTTAACAAATCCTTATATCACATATATTTAATTAATATAATTATAAGCACTATTTTTAGACTATTTTATCCCATCCGAGATAGTATGTATGGGGAAAGCTCCCGTGCCGTGGAAACATATGGGAATCCATCCGCCTGTCGGGTAAAACCTCGCGCCATAGCTGGGTCGTGCATGTGCATGTTTGTGAGCAATTAATTAAAATGTCCGCAGAACTATTTATTTTATTTCATCTAATTTATTTCTACCAATTGAAACACATTTCACTCCAAATCTGCCTAAAATAAATAGCTATATCCGATACCATTCGATTCCTATCGTATGTAATAATTATAATGTGATATTCTGCAACATTTGCTGACATAAATAAGAAACAGGATGTGTGTAGTCTTTTAATGGCATATATATATATTAAGCATAGCACGTGATAAATTTGTGATAACCATATATCTGGTCCGTTTAGGCCAATTCCATTGTCATCTTGTTCATGGTCACCTTTCAGCTGTTAGACTATGTGCATGTGTAACATAATACACATGCACCCATTTATAATCCTGAATGAAGAGAAGCAATCCAGATCAAGTGTCTTTTATAAGGAAACACAGACTGGTAAACTATCACCAGAATGACCAGATTCCATTTTAATATAGTCATCACTCGATGTTAGGGACATTTACCTGGCAAATGGGATTGATTTACCAGAATTATTCAAATCAAAAGGCTTTCCACAATTTCAACACATGTGGGACATATGTATCTTCACAATACATATAAAAATGAAAAATATAATTAAATTATGTATAATCAATTAACTGATGGATGATATATATTGTAAAGCAGAGCTTATACATACAAGCAGATCCACATATATAAGGAGTAGGCTATGGCGTAGTGGTAAGCGCTACGCCCTTGCACCACTGCGACCGGGGCTCGATTCCCGGTCGGACGTGCAGATGGGATGGCCATGTCTACAACTAGAGGTTTTACTCCGGGCACTCCGGTTTTCCCCTCTTTGTCCGTTCGTTGCGTCACATGGCCTTCTGGAAGATTAGCCAATGGCTAAATAATTTACCCTGACATGAAATGTTACAAAAAAACGTATGCTTCATTTCTAAAGTGTTTCGTAATCCTTCTTGTTTTTCTATATATTCCTTATTGGACAGCCGTTCTTGTATAATATTGCCTTGTATTTGCTCACCCGTATACAGTTTATCGTTACGTTTGCGCTGATCAACTACAAACCGCTGGAATTCAACAACTATCTGTATCCCGATTGGTCAATAGGCGTCGGGTGGTGTCTGACATCTTTGCCAATCGCCTGCATTCCCCTGTTCGCGATCTATAAGATATTTGTCGTCACATCGGGATCTATACAAACGGTAATATACATAGTTTACATACAATAAATTATTATTAATGCAACTGCATTGTTTTAAAAGTGAGTGTAATATTAACTAAATCACCCTATTAATTTTAACCATAATGATAAACATATTGATTAGTAACACAAATATTGCGCCTTTAATCGACGAAGACAATGCAATAACTTTTCAGAATATTGCATCGGAAATATAGAAAACTGAAGAAAAATTATCAATTTAGGACTCCAAATTCAGTTCATATATAAAAAAGACAACCTAAGTTATATAATAAGATACCATAAAGGTATCATTTCCTGCGACCTCAGAGTAGAGGGTTTTAATTTATCATTAGAAATATTCTCCCAGGGACTGAGTGCCATATCACTCCAGCAACCTATCAAGTCACCAGGGACTTCCGCCACTTATTTCTGCGGTCTGGAAGACATAGTGGACATTTTGGGACACCATTTTAAAATAAACAGTACAATTTCAGAGCCTTGGTCAGAGTACTGTCAGGAACGGGATATATCCCGATGTTGACACATTAAAAGGTCCCTGTTGATGGGTTTCTGACCGCACACTAATAAACAGTGATCTCGCCTCGGTCACTGACTCTGGCATTAACTGTGTACTATACCATGAAAATATCCCGGCATATTAAAAAAATAATTAGCTCAAATTTATTACCGATATTTGGGCAAAATGAATGCAAAACACTTCAAACTATACCTAAATTATCTAAATAATACAACTACAACATCAACAGACCCGAAAAGTGAGTATATTTTATTTGAATATGGTGTCCCAAAATGTCCACTATGTCTTCCAAACCGCAGAAATAAGTGGAGGAAGTCCCGGGTGACTTGATAGGTTGCTGTAGTGATATGGCACTCAGTCCAAGGGAGAATAATTCTAATGAGTGATCTTAGGCTACGAAAAATTCTGAGTACGGCGCTAGTAAACAGCGGTGTTGCACACCAAAGCCGTTAAACACAGACAAGCAAGAAATGATGACAGTGTCCCAAATAAAGTGAAGTGGATTCAATGGCAATCTGGTGTAATCCAATGATTGGTTTTCAATTGTTTGATTGACCAACTTCACAATGTTTAACAACAAATTATATAAAGATATCTAATGTTGACATAACTGGAATAAAAGTCTCCTGTACGACTCGACAACGGACTGCCTGAAATCTTTGACGTGTCGCAGGAAGGCAGATGCTTTATAATTTGTACATCAGTAGGAGAAAGGTTGCTTGATTGATTGTGTTTAATGGCTCATTTGTACAACTGTGGCGCTTAATAGCGCCAACATAAGAATCATTTTCTAATCGAGGATCACTGGATTGTTGACCATATTCCAATCTCAAACGCTGACCATGTATCAAGCGAGAAGGCAACATGTATCACTTTATATTTTTGTTGTTGATTGGGTTCCCTTTGATATACCAGTTAGATAAACTGGAATATAGTCATCATCACCCATTGATCCAAACCCCTGACCTTCCGACCACAAATTGAACAAGTTCAAGGCTAAATGCCTCTGATAGACGTACGTAGCCGCTACCTTTGCTTTCATATCGCTGGATAATGTCCTCTCTGTAGCGGAGCTCCGGATGTAGAGATTGATTCTCCAACCTCTCTTTCGTTTGAGAAAAGGAGAGAACCAAGCTATAGTGTACCTTCTCCCTCACTTGAGGATTGGTTGGCTGCGAACCTAATTTAATAATAATCGGCGTGGAAGGCTTATTTAATTTTACGACGATAAGCGACCACCGAAGTGGGCGAAGCAATTACAACTTCACGTCGGGTGGTCATCTAATTTATAAATTTGAAGTAAAAATTGGATTTTTTTAAAATTTGAGAGTCGTTCGCATGAGAAAACCGGGATTGCTCTCGGATGAAAATCCCACACTACTAGGTCCGACCCGGGATTCGAACCATGGATCTCCCAGTTGCTGAGATTCATAGCTTCTAGAGCAACCAACTTTACTTGCCCGGCCACATCACTGGGAAATTTTAGTAGCTACCTTTGATTCACACACTAAATTACCATCCACAACATCCCCTTGGTGGATTTTGTAGCTGGCTATGTAGTCCATATATTCCAGTAGCTTTCACTGGTATATTAAAGGCCAAGGTAGTTACCGTATTGTAGAAAAGGACCAATAAATCCAATTAATACTAAAACCTTGATGGTAGTATGTGCTACCTTTGCCTTCATATCGCTGATTACGTCCTCTCTGTACCGGAGCTCCTGCCGTAGAGACTGGTTCTCCGCCCTCTCTTTCTTTAGCTCCCCTCTCAGTTGGATGTTGTCCCTGTTCAGTGCGTTGAGCTGCTCGTTGAGCTGCTGGATGGAATTCACGTTGGTCTGCAGACGATGGTGGAGATCCTCGATGGCAGCCACCTTCTCGTTCAACTCCGCATCACCGTTGTTTCTAATCCATGGAGATAGATGGATACATTTCAAATAGTAAAATAATAAATATCACTAAAGATTGATTGATTGATTGATGGTGATTGTAATTTTAAAATTATCACATTTAACAAATCCGTAAAACGATATTATATAGAATTATACTACTCGATGAGATTAATGTGATTTTCATCCCTCGCAACTTCCTTGAACACTTTGTAACCCTAATAGGAAAAGATGTTTCAAAAATGTTTGCACACATATACATCTGTAAAACATATCATCAGGATATAGATCGTTGAGTTCATTTATATTATTGCTGGCGCAGTCCAGCTAGAGGCCATGATGACATTCATTAATATAACCTCACAACATTTATACACAACTGACATAATATATGTGTGGCGGCACAAGTAAACACGTCACATGGTCATTTTTTTCAAAACCTCAATTGTATCGGATTACTGATGAGCATGTTTCTCTCCTTCTAAAACCGTTGAGATTTTGATTATATGTATACCACAGCCAAAGTTATGAAATTTTGAAAGTCGTTCACTATGAAATCTAAAAGTGGAGGAATCTGCCTTGGAAGTTAAATACTCTAAAATAGTTTATTCTGTGTAAAATAGTGCATTGAATTACAATTATATAAGATATTTAGGTATAGGCTAGGCTTACATTCAGAATGAGAGATCATGTGATATATAGTTAACATATAGTTACCCTCTAGAAAAGGTATGCCCTATTTTAACATTGTTATTCATATTGGTATTGTTACAATGGAAAGAAAGGACAGATGCGCCGCCATTTTGTTTTTATCATAACATTGCGTCAATACAAAACATGTGTTTAATGATTGAGACACATTGATTATCACCTAAAGTATTAATACACAATTAGGATAATCATTAAAACAGCTTGTGTTATCCGCATTCATGAGTGTTTACGACCTGCCGATATAGCGTAGTCAGTGTATGGGAGCCTAAGCTTTTATATACCTAACTTGTCCATATATATAACGTTAGGCCTAGGCTATGACCTATTATTGTCATAACGTTCATATATTCATCCACCTCCGAGAGTCAATCAAAATAATGTTCAATCGGCAGGTGACAAGTATGTACATTGAAATGGATTAGCATGCACGTGACATTTCTAATTTGCAACACCTGTAACTAATTAATGGATGAATAAAATAAGTCCATTAAAGTTCCGTTTTATAGGATTTATGGTTAAAAAATATGCATTAGCCTAAATTTCCCTTTGTTTTGGCACTAAAATTTACCACTTTCTAAAATTGCAACGAAAGCATTTTTTCGGGAGGTGAAAGAAAATAATTTATAATTGGCAACAAAACATCATATTTAACAATGCTGCACTTTTTGACACTCTTTTGCCGATTACTCAGAATCAAGTCGCGCGACATGCTACGGGTTTAGCACGTGGCATTAGCACGTGGCAATAATTTGTCAGTGTTATCAATGTTATTTTGTAATGCTATTTTCGTCTACTAAAATGTTAACGGATGAAGCATGCTCTTACTAACATAGTTATTATAAGTATGGCATTTTTCATTAATGTGTTGCTTTTGTCTACTACCAGGAGCTCGGTCTGATCCGTAAACCTGCGTCCTTCATGACCAGTATCGTGGATGAACGGGGTCAGGAACTACTCTACGGTGGAATGCCGATCACGGACATCTTTGAGAAGAACGTGGGTATCGGTGGAACGCTGTCCTTGCTTTGGTTCCAAAGGAGGTAAGTCTAACGGAATAGCGATGGCAATTCATGAACACTTATTTCACAATCCAGCATTCTGATTGGTCTGAAATGAATTTGGTAACGTTGGGAGAATCGCTTTGGCTGATCGTTGTCAATGTGCCTACCCACGTATGAAAGATAGATAACTGATTAAGATGGCACCAATATAGCCTACTTGTTACAGCTGTGCTGATAATAAACTGTATCTCTCTCTCTCACACATTGAACCTGGAATATATAAGAGTGAGGGGGTGTTATCCCGGATGGTCATTTTTTGTATCGTTAAGTATCTCATGAGAAACATCCGGCCTACAATCAACAATGATTGCAGGCTTACCAGACGGGAAGATATAATTTTCTCCCGCCTAAAGATAGGCCACACACACCTCACTCACGGACACTTGCTCAGAGGAGAGTCACCTCCATTGTGCCGCGACTGTGGCAAGCAACTAACAGTGAAACACATCCTGTTCAACTGTGCCATATCTCTAAGAATACGGAACCGTTATTACAACTGACAGAATCCTGAGATATTTAAAAGAGCTCAACTATTATGATAAACTATAATTATGACGCCCATACTACCATGATAGGGAATATAAATAATTTAACGCCTTACCTTTCTGGCACTAACATAGCCTCGCTGCTGATGTGCCGTTAAGAAAACATATCTCTCTCTCCAACAAAGAATACCTACCCACAATATGAAACACAGATAACTGATTAAGATGGCACTAATGTAGCCTAGTTACAGGTGTGCTGATAAGAAACTATCTCTCTCACATTGGACCTGGAATATATAATTATTGTGTTATTATTGTACACAGGTTACCTGCGTACGCCACCAAGTTCCTGGAGATGTGCCTGATAATTACCGCTGACCACGGGCCGGCCGTGTCCGGAGCTCACAATTGTATCGTTACGGCCAGGGCTGGCAAGGATCTCATTTCATCGCTCTGCTCAGGACTACTCACAATAGTAAGTATAACCAATGAATAGACGATGTAAGCACGCAAACCAAATATATATATAAACTAGAAAATTTTGTTACAAAAATCCTAACTCCACGGTTTATGAGTTTTTATCTTGTTTTGAGGTTGGTTTGAATGCATTTTTCGCGAGTTGTGAGTGTAGCTTGCCGTGGCGGTCACAAATAGTAAGAAATCCGGTTAATAATACAGTTACATTACTCAATGCAATTACTCATGACTCTCATTCGCTTGCGCTACAGAAACCGGAGCTAATCACCAACACCTGATGGGCCTTCGGGTCCGGGGAGGATTTAACTTTAACTTGACTATGAAGAAACGCAAGGTTACAAATGAGGCTCCACCCTAATAGTCAAATCGATCCATCCATCAATCAATCAATCGAGTTGCCCAATAGTGAAATTAATTATTGAATGGACACGTCCCGCTGAATGAACTATGTATGTGACAGTTATTATTATATGTAGCGTATTATTTTAGTACTTGTTTCTTACTTTTTACCCTTTGGCCACTAAACTCTCATGCGTTACTCTTTTTCAGGGAGAGAGGTTTGGCGGGGCCCTGGATGCGGCGGCCGTACAGTTCTCCGAGGCGTACGACGGCGGTCTGATTCCGATGGAATTTGTCAACAAGATGAGAAAGGAGCACAAATTAATAATGGGAGTGGGACACAGGGTAAAATCGGTAAGTTTTTTTTGGGGGGGGCCCACAGACCTTCTGCACAGTCGACCACGTTGGTGGTCTAGGTAAGTCTAGACATGACGTACACATGATGTGTACTGCTTACACCCAATCAGCAATGGCTATTTCTTAGTCAAGGGAGCACTAGTATAGTATATTACTGCTTAAGTCGTTGAAATGACGTTGCATGCAGTGAAGGTCTATATCCATGGCGTCTTTTTTATTATTTTGTTATTTTGCATTTGGATGGTTCTATATTTCTGCTGACAATGAGGATGAGTTGGGAGGAGCCATTAAAAGCTGAAAATTACCTCCTTGCAAGTAGCGGTATTTGTGGCTCTATCAAACCATCTTGAATAAAGTTCAATTTCCTGTGTTAATTTAATTGTATTGTCAACAGGCATGTCCAGACCTACTTTCTGACCTAGCTCCGTTGGTAAAGCGTTGGGCATGTGATCGCAAGGTAGGGAGTTGAAACATGAAGTGATGATGTTTATATCTCAGTGGTTCAAACTGGAATATCCACCATGTGTTAAAAAAGGCCATGAATTATAATAAATCTATCAATTAAATCCTGTCTTGACCGTGATGATAACTCGCAGAAGACCTTAATCTGAAAATTACCTCCTTCATCAGACCGCCTTGAATAGGGTCCAATATATATATTTTTATCTTTTTTATTGCTTACAGTTAAATAATCCAGACACCCGTGTAGTGATCTTGAAGGACTTTGTGAAAGCCAACTTTCCGGCGACACCGTTGTTGGACTACGCCCTGGAGGTGGAGAAAATTACAACGGCTAAGGTAATTTGCGGATAATAATTCTCTTTGTTGTATCCACCGTGTTTAGACAAATTTTAGGAAGGGAATGAATTTTAAGTGATAATTCGCAACTACGCGCGCCATGCCGTTCCTCCGTCATTCAAGCTGAAGCCTACGAATAAAATGCCCTACTTATTTACACCAAAATCTTACATTTTTGTTGCTTTCATTGAGAAAAGATTTCACCTTTTTGCGTACCGGTTCCGCGAAAGTAACATGGGAATTTTTATCTGTCTAAAATCTGTCATTGAATTGAGCACATGTGAGCGGTATGCCACCATGCTACAGGGCTCGAAATAAGAATCGAAAGGGGCAAGGCCAAAATGGTCAGATTAGCAGGGCAGTCAGTTGTAACCACGAAGGAGGCCCCTCATAGCACAGAAGGACAATGCCAAATTTGGCCTTCGGTGTACAATTATTTT
>JAODAI010237507.1:0-10320 GCA_027575025.1 Scotoplanes globosa | reverse complement strand
GAGCTGGATATTACACTAGGAGGCAAGGACATTAAGCAGAGGGATAGTTTTGCTTACCTGGGAGGGTTGATTTCGGGAGATGGACGGGCTGATGGAGAGGTTCGTAAAAGGATCCAGTCAGGGGTCATGGCCTGGATAAATGTAGAAGGTGTTATGGCGGATAGTCACATTTCTAAGAAATTAAAAGGGAAAGTTTTGGGGACATGTGTTATTCCGCAATGTCTTTACGGGCTCGGAACTGTTGCTCTTTCCAGTGTGATCATGATGTGATCATGATGTTAATCGTTTTTATGTTGTGGTTAACCAATTTTATTTTTTTACTAAGGTTGTTCTTAACTTCCGTAAGTCGGCTGTTGGTGGAATTACTGCTTGTTTGAGCAATATTGTTTGGGATGATAGTTTTCATGGGATTAGTACTGCTGACTTCAGCTGGGGTTACACTAACACTATTATAATGGCTAAAACGTCGCTATGTCAATTTTTTTGAGACTAATAAATTAAATTTTAGGAACACCTGGCGCCAGGCACTATTAATGAGGTAAAAGTAAAAGTAGTACAAATTTTAAAAAAATCATAATGGAAACTCCATTACTAATAACGCTGAAGTTGGTGTGATGTTCTTAGTACTGTTTTTAGTGTGACAATCTTCGAAGAAGACGGAGCATCGCCAAGAACCAACCTCTGTTAACGACCACTTAACCAGTCATCAATTCAACCCCAAAAGAGAACCCCTGACATTCAAACTCTCTAATTTAAACATGAGTCTATTATGCAATACTTTATCAAAAGCCTTTAGGAAGTATAATGCATATTATATCTTCTCCAAATCTGAAAAACTCAATACCATGCACTATATTACATGCAGCTTATTTTAAACCAAGTGAAAACAAACCATGAAATGTTCCACTCTCTCTACCTCGTGAATCCCGAACTAGGGGTGCGGAAGAAAATGTTAACTGATAATCGCATCATTGGCCTTCATCCACTTCCATCTACCCACAGCCATGATCCTTCGATTTCCATCCCCACCAGCTCTCCTAAAATATATCTTAACACGGTTCTTCCATCTTAACCGAGGTCTTCCCCTACCCCTTCTACGAATACCATTTTGCGACATCGCCATATTCGACAGTCGCCCACCGTACATTCGTACACCATGCTCAACCCACACCATACGCCCCTTATCACCCACTCCGTAAAACTCATAGTCAACCCAACCATCCCCGGATATCAACCAGACTACTCATAGCCATTCACTTAACCCCTGTAATCATTATCATTCAAATATTTTCGCAAACTTGGAGTCGATGTTGTTGAGAACCATACTGAGCCATTATCTCCCGCCCGTAAATGCATGCTGCAGCAACACATGTACCCATAAACTGTTCCTTTTAATTTCTTTAAAATATATACACTATAATATAGCACCCTCTTTATTTTTCCAAGATAGAACCCAACTAAATACTTCTGCGAACCTCCCCATCCGACCGCCCATCCCCAGAAAGCATTCCCCCACCAGATACACCCAAACTAGCCCTCTGCTTAATGCCTCCATATGCAATTGTTAATCCAGCTCATGTCGCGTCATGATTACTGATAGCACCTCCGTCTTTTCTAGCCCTCATACGTAACTCGTGTCTCGCTAATAAATCCTTACATTCTACCAAATACTCATACAACTCAGGCTTACTATCCATACGTGCTGCTAGGTCGTCAGCATCTAATATATTTTCAGTACATTTCTAGTGCTAACTTGTATGCTAATCACCTCCATTACAAAAATGAAAATTATTGGACTTAGCGCACTACCATGCCCGAGTCCAATATTAACCCAAACTTTTCTGATACCCCAAAACATACACAACCTTACCCGTATTATTTCCATAGATGCGAGGCCCTCCACCATCCTGAATGTCGCTTCAGAGACATGCATCCACCTCAACGTAGAAATAACCAATTCCCTAGGAATCGTACCATAGGCCTTCTCCACATCTACACAACCCAAAGCCATACTCCCTTTTCCTCCATCTTCTTTTCCACCAGTTGCCTAAGTGAGAACTTCATCCCATTACTTATCTCCCATCCGAAACCCATGGTGTTCCTTCCCAATCTTCATTTAAACTATAGTCCTAATTATTATATCCCAACTGCTTTCCCGAAGCATAAAAACTGTTCCAATAATGTGATACCCCGATACATTCGTGTGTCATGAACATCCACTTTTATTCCAAATAGGCACAATCAGGTCGGTCTGCCAGTCCCTTGGAATATTTTCTCCCTCAAATACACGTTCCTAAAAAAAGTATGCCGTTATTCCAGAATATCCGTCTCAACCTTTGTCCTAATTCTTCAATCCAAAACTGTTTCCAGTAGTTTAAAATATGCCCCAATGACGTGATACTCGGATGCAGTACCAATCAGTATATATACTTCCCTCCTCTAAACATACATTACGCATCCTTACTTTCACCTCCCCTGTTATAACAAACTTATCCACCTGTATTTCGTAGAACCCCGAAGCCGTATCTCTTATCTTTATTCACGGAGCCCGATCAACTTCCAAATCTGAAATCACTCCACCCCACTCTTACTGCTCATAAAACTAGATAAATCACGATCGGCATCCTTGATTGCAGGTCTCCCTGACGTAATTACCCAACATCAATTACCTGTTCCTTGATATTTACCCATCACCCATTTTGCTCCTTGACCACTTTGCCTATATTGACGTGTATGTATCTGACTATTCTAAGATTCAGTTTTCTTCTTCATCGTCTTCCAGATACGTACACAGTAGATAACAATATCGCCTCATTTCCACTATTCTCCCATCTGTCCGCTTCTTTCGTCCACCACATCTGACTTTTCTTCCACAATCCCCTACGTTTGGCCGATAGTGGGACATTTTTCCGACGGGGTCTGGAATAGTGCTTTCTTTTTAGATTTACCTTTTATTAATGCCAAAAAAATCCAACCGTGCATATATACGCTTGGAAAATGTTGGTATAATTTTAATATACTATAGGAAATTGAAAGAGTCTGATCCCCCCCCCCCCGTTGTGAAAGGTAGCCCCCGTTGTGGAAATTTTGGCGCTGCCGCTATATGACACATATATCTCGGAGGGTCATTACTAACAGTGGAGTAAACGGACCACCTCTCTACAAAGATACATTGGTGGTCTCAACAAAGATACATCGATGGTCTTAACGCATCCACAAATAAATGTGAACAACAAATACAGATAATTAATATTAATATTAATATAATGGGGTGCCAATAATTTGTATATTAGTTAGTATATAGATATGTATTACTACCACCATGTTGCCTGAGGAGATTCGGTCTGGATAAGGGGTATTATACTGCAGTCTTAATCTCCAAACGGGGATCCATTACCTTCGCCGCCTCTCACATCATGTGAACCAGGCACCCATAAATATATTTACCATATATTTATTCTAACATGTTATAACACAGATATAATATTATATTACTTGTTACGCTGTTCAGATACATATGAGGCCTGTAACTTGCTTTTATGTGCGGTTTGGTAATAAACAAGGGTTATGGTTAGACGTCTAGCTTCGGTTTTATAACATGTTACGGTTATAATGCTTCATACTGCCTATAAATGACAGCAATATCTTTGGCATGACTGAACCATGAGAATATGTTGAACGGAACTGATATCACATCATTAACCATTATCGGATAAAACTGATGTCACAATATATCATCACTTGGAGGACAATATATTTTCAATGATATTTTATGACATCATTTTTTTTAGGATCCGCGCATGGCTTAGCTAGATCTGAAAGGGTTACCAGCCGAGATGTTCAGCCAATTGGTTGATTTGGCATGGTGTCAATTCAATTTAACAGCAATTGAGATGCCATTTTGAACAGCGCCCTTAATTGTATTTCCTTATTTCTGCCAACATTAATATAATACAAATAATTAAAACACCAAAATTAAATGAAATATATCTCAAAGTTTATTATTATTGTCCATATATGCATTTTCCTAGGATATTATACATCATTATGGAAAACACCCCTCTGAATTGCCAACATGCAAATTTATTTTGTTCAAGCATGTATTTACCAAATCCAAATGGCAAAGTTGCTGGGGTGCAACGGAAGTCAATTTGTATGCCTCGTCTTAATACTGCTCCAATGGACTAATGGTACATACAAATGAACCAGTCTACCAATATATAGAGGCTGATTAAATATCAGCCCACAAAATATAATTTAAAAAAAATGAAGTTAATCCGGGACGTGATAGGAAGCCAATGCAAATCACAAAGTATTGGTATTATACGATTTCGTCAGGAATTGTTTTCACAATTCGTGCTGCAGTATTTTGAATTTCTTGAAGCGCAAGCGTCTGGCGAGTAGATAAACCAAACAATAACAAGTTACAAAAATCAAACTTTGAAGAAATGATGTGGTGCTTTTAATGAAACATATTCGAAATCATGATACATACACAATAGTGACATTTTATTCGTCCCGATGTTCACACATGCAGTTATTACAAAACATGTAAATAATCGACATTCAAAGCCCCCAGCAGTAACTCGAGAACCAAATATCCGATTTAAGCGAAAGCATGACAGCGTTACTCAGCACATGGAACTCTACCACATGATCCATTGTCTATTCCGTAACTCCTAAGATAAGCATATTTGGATCCAATTTGGATTGACGACCAACGGGCTAATGACGTTTATAAAAACAGTTTATGACCTCTGTTGACCTCAAATGACTTTTTGATCTTCCCAAAATAACAATAGGATCCGTGAACTCATTGAGGTCTACCACCATACCGATTATGAACTTTGTCGGTCTTGCACTTTTTTCTATACTGTGTTTACGAGCCATCGTCGCATACACCTACACGCACGCACACGCAATCATATAATACTTGTACTTTCGGCAAGGAATTAACTAAGGGTTCAGAAACTTTGGAAATGATGTTACTTGATATTATAGAGCAGAAAATGATTTACAAAATGCTTCAAACAGCTATCAAATAGGTCATACCGTTCTCAAAATATGCAGGTTTGAATTTGCTAATTGCAAAAAATTGGGAGCTGATATTTTATCAAAAAAATCTTTAGCAAGACTAAATGAAGTGACGTCACACCCGACCATTGAATTTCAAATACAGTATTATGTGGCTTGCAAATACGTTATCTCAAAGTCCGAATTCGGTACGAAGGTTGATCCCCAACGCATACAATAATTGTGGTATGTTCAGTGGAGTTCAAATGTCATTTGAAGTCAATGGAGGTCAAAATGAAAATATTGACGCATGCCTTAGAAACACATGAATGTCGAAATGTATACTTGGTATGGTGATAGACTTCGATCCGGTGAATCTCGTTTTATATAAACTCCGGGTAATTTAGTATGTAGAATATATAATATATAGGCTGTGATAAGAAAGAAAGTGTGACAACAATGAATGTTAAAGTTTTCAACAAGTTTGTCAGAATATGATCTACAAAATGGTTCAAACTGGAAAAAAATCGCCCACTCCGTTCTCAACATATTGCTGTTTAAAATTTCCAAATTCGAAACGTCATTTAATTAAAGAACGTCTTTATCAAGACTAGAGTGACAAATATAGCTTGGTAAGTGGCTTGTAAACGTACGTTTTCTCGAAGAAAAAAATATGTTCTATAATATGACCTAACATTATTTACAAACTTTCCGAACCCTTTAAGTACATCGGTGAGTTTTTGGCATAACCTAGTATAGGACTGTGTTGAAATGCATAAGACTGTTGAAATAATATTTATACCTTGAAATACAATTTTTCCAACTGTAGGGTTGTCTAAAAATTATCTGATAGTTTAAAGAATCTCCGTCAGATTTTCTTTATTTTCCGAGACTTTAAACAAATCCCAATAGTTTACACTAATTCCTCGACCGTATAAAAAATCTCCACAGTTTATAAAAAAAATGACATGACTCAGTACGCTGATGATTATTTGTCAAGACTAATTTGGACAGAAAGGCATGGAAAGATCCAACAGACTTACTGTAGCACCATGCAGTGGATGGACGACGCCTAGGTAAACAAAGTTTTTAGTCGTTAATCCAAGTTTTTTTAAATCGATAAATCGATTCAATAAACCACGTTTATCAGTCGATGAACTCAGTTTATCGCTCAATAAACTTATATATATATAATTATTGAACATTTGGCCTGCCATACTCAATTACGTTCATACACAGACTGTATTTAGACATGTTCAACACGAAAATGATGTTCATAACTTAAGTTTTGACAACTTACCATTCATCAATAGTTTAACAGGAACAATGGCAAATAATGTCATTCAATATTCATTAAATCAACAACGCGTTGAAAAGGCTGAAACGTTGATAGGGTATACGTGTAATAAACAATTTAAAGGGTTCATAACGTTTTTTTATAATGTTAGTTGATATTATAGAGCAGATAATTATCTATAAAATGCTTCAAACTAGAGTCAAATCGGACACTCCGTTCTCAATATATTGATGTTTGAAATTTTAATATTTAGAACGCCAATTTTTTTACAAACGTCTTTATCAAGACTAAAGTACAGAAATAGCCTGATAAATGGATTGTAAATACGTTTTCTCCAAAAGTGAAGTTACGATATTGTTCAAACTTTGTATGAAGGTTGACCCTAATGCATACACGACATGTGTATAATGTGTATAATATCAATTAACATTATAAACAACCTTTACAATCCTTTTAAACATGATAACATAAACTCCATCATTACCAACGTGCATGCATCAGACTGCCAACTGGAATTATGTTGGTGTAACCAACGAAAGAACCAGTGTATAAAATATTGGTCACTGTTATTATATATTATTATATATGATTGATATTGTTTCGTGATTCCGAGCCTCCTGTTCGATTATGGAGAGCGCCCTTAGTTGGTCTCGATAGACCTCCTTAACATCACGGGGTCGTTGTATCGTCTTTATTTAACAAATATATGAATTGATATAACCATTGCCTATAAGGGCTATAGTAGCCAAACTCCAAGGAATATATGGAGAACCTGAATATATGGAGAACCGGTATAGTCAAACTTGGGACACAAGTGTCGTAAGTCATTCATATACCGTAGTGCATTTCATAAAAGGTCGGAAGGTCGGAAGGCCTCCAGTTAACGGTACCAATTAAAAAGCGACTCCTTGACGTATTTCAACGCCCAGTTAGCGAGGCTTCCCACGCATTAACACAGCAACCACTATCGTACCGAGATAAAGCAGCAAAACCCTATACGTAACTCAGCATATAAACTTGCCGCGGTTTTAAACTGAATAAACTACTACTAAGCTACTTATGTGAGCTTAACTTAGGGTGTGTGGCACATAATAATGTGCAACGTATAACGGATAGTATAACGTATTCAAAACAATATGGTAAGTATAACCTAAATTACTAACGTATTTACAACTAGGTGAAGATACACGGTCATTGTCTGATTATGCAAATACACGGATATATGCAAATACACGGATATATGGAAATACACATATACGGAACGACGCAAATTGGTGGCGCTGTTCCACAACTACAGCACTCCATTTTACGTTACAATATATTAGGTCAAAGTGGTTGACACATTGTACCTTGCTAGATCAATTCTATTTCATGGCATTTAGTATCAGATCTCGATTTATATTCTTTGCTTCAGGGCATACCT
This sequence comes from Scotoplanes globosa, assembly GCA_027575025.1. NCBI lineage: Eukaryota > Metazoa > Echinodermata > Holothuroidea > Elasipodida > Elpidiidae > Scotoplanes > Scotoplanes globosa. The sequence goes on along the minus strand of JAODAI010237507.1, from coordinate 2,587 downwards.
ACTGTATACATGTTCTGCATGTGATGCCATCTCACTTAGCAGTATTATACTATTCCTATGAAACCACAGTATTGGTACAACACTGTTTGGACCAATCAGCAACACTATACTAATTTGGGCCAATCAGCAACACTATGCTAATGACTATGCAAAGAGACTACCACTCAGTGAGTGCAGAACATCTATAGTAATGTATTTCATGTTGGACGGCTTTACAGCAATTTACAAAATAGCATGAAGGCAATGACTTCTGTTAAATTTGAGCCCTAGCTGCTATGTCGAATTTAGTATAATACAGGCTTTGTGTACTTAGATATGACTTGTATTTATTTAAATGGTCTACAATGTATTATAAGTAGTCCAAGTGGCCTTTGACTGCATAGCGTTAATTTTGTTCGGCAACTTGGATTATATTGTACCTATGTAAAGTTATTTAGATGTTATTTAGATCACCCACATACCTCAATATGGGCCTATAAACTGATAAAAACCTTGAAATATGCAGACCTGTGAAACTATACTGACTTACTCATATGTGGCAATGTGAAGTCATACCCCTGTTACCGAACTATCATCATATTAATGATATTTCAAAGTATAATATGAAACCAAACCTACACAAAACCACACTTCTAGGACACTGCAAATAATCTCCATACACAAACATATGAAATTAATAATATACATATGACGCTAAGTATGAAAGAGCTTTCCTGCCACCTAAAGTAAAGTCAACAAAGAACATATCCCCTATTAGATAAATAAGATTATTCCCTCAGAGTAACACCAATAACAAATTCCTCCCACCCCTCCCCATACACCATTTCTGTACACTGAATCATTTTCGCATGAATGCTTTCAACGTTACTTCTTGTTTTAATTCTCGACAGGTATTAGCAGAAGAGTTGAAATGTCATGAGAGGATTATCAGCGATTTACAGACGAGGGTCAATACTATTGTACAAGAACACAATCCACAAGTCGAGCTAGTCGTGAGATCACAGGTAAATTGTCAATTATATGTCCAGTAAATTGATGATCAACTGTAACGACGGTGTAAGTTACTTTTTGGCAGTGAATATCTGATTTTTGCTTTCAGCACTGTATTACATGTTGTACTTTAATAAATCTAGTTGAGTCATAGGCTGTAAGAATTACTTGGCTAGGTCATTACGAGACTGGTTAGCCCAGTGGATAGAGTGTTGGACTTGTAATCGCAAGGTCAGTAGTTTGAATTAGGAGTGATGATTATTATATTCCAGTGGCTTCTACTGGTATCCTCGCCATTGAAAAGGGTCCGTGGCCGTATTCATAAAGAGTTGCGTAGGAAAGTTTGTACACCAAAAATCCTGCAAAGTTTGTTCGCAAGTGCTATTCACAAAACCATCGTACGAACTTTGTAACTTACACTATGTATGCCTACCAAAGAAGTAAAAGAAATGACAGTTTGTTTTGTCTAGTTTAAGCCTACTGCTTTGGTGTTTCCTTTGGAAAGACCTTAATCCACATTTATATGGGATTCTTTTGTTAAGATAATTCTTTAGAAATAGCACCTGTCACGCACAATTGATTTTCTTGAAAAGAAGTTGACAACCAAGTAATGTTTCATAACACTGCATGCTGTACACAGTGTGTATATTGAGCTTGTACATTGAACTTCACTAGCGTAGGTCACATATTTTTGACAGTGTCGAACTTGAACAGTAATGGACTCGAAAATCGTCGATTATTCGACTCTATATTCAGTCGTGGAAATATATAACTTCTTATCAATGCCTTATAATGTGTTACAACGGATTTCCCACATATTGAAATGCTCCATCTTTCTTGAGACTGGTAAGTGTTATAGTCAACAAAAAATAACAACAAAATCGATGTTACACCAGCCGTTCGGTTTGCGTAAAGTTACGGACAAAATTAGGAACAAAATACTTTCGAGAATACAACGTAAGGAAAAGTATGTTGCGTAAGTAGACTTACGCCAAAATATTGGTGTACGCAAGCTTCGAGAATACGGCCCCAGGAAACTCAATCACAACCAATTGCTACACTAACTATCTTGAACGTTGCTTTAAATAATGATTTTTCGCTCAATGGCCATGTATTAAATACAAGTTCAATTTCTTTTCACTATGTTACTTTATTTACCCTTCAGACTGATTTAGAAAAGAGGCTGATGACAGTTGCCAATGGTGTCAGTGATTGGAGGGAAATGTTGGAGCTGGCTCAATTAAAACACACCTATGTGAAAGACACAGATGAGCTGGGGGAATGGGTTGAAGATCACTATCAGGTTGCAACCTCACAGGATTATGGTCAGGACTATGAACATATACAGGTCAGTTACAAGGATTTCATGTTATATAAAATATATCATACACACTGATGTTTATATCAATGACAATCCCTACCCTGTTACATCATCATCATCGGTCCATTTTTATCCGGTTTTGTCACCGAAGTTCGGAAGTGGCCGGAATCGCCTTACTCTTGCAGCAATCGCCTTTACAACATCCCGCCATCTCAACCTGTTTGGAGCATCTTCCTTCCTTAGCCCAACCTTCCTCAGCTCCTCCTCCACCTGATT